>JAODAL010034131.1:0-44661 GCA_025379985.1 Phyllomedusa bahiana | reverse complement strand
CCATAGGTTAATTAGGTTGTTCTGCTGTTGGGTCACAAAAAGGGAAACGTTCTTTTTCACCGCAAAGAAGAAATTTTGCCTGTAGCATAATTCATATCCAAAAGGGGTTAATTACAAGTTTTTCTGTTGTTGTTGTTCTGTAAAATACAGCCTTTTTAAACACGCTACAAAGCTGGTAATTGTTAGCAGCACATTTCTTTTGCGCAATTTACATCCAAGGGTTAACTAAGTATTTTTTTGCAGTTGTATTCAGTAAAAGAAACGTTCTTTTTCACCGACAAAGAAGACATTTTTCCTGTAGCATAATTCATATCCGAAGGTTAATTACAAGTTTTTCTGTAGTTGTATTCCCGTAAAATACACGCCGTTTTAACACGCTACAAAGGTGGTAATTGTTGGCAGCATATTTCTTTTGTGCAATTAACATCCAAGGGTTAAATAAGTATTTTTCTGTAGTTGTACTTAGTAAAAGAAACGTTCTTTTTCACCGCCAAAAAAAAAATTTGGCCTGTAGCATCATTCATAACCGAAGGTTAATTACTAGTTTTTCTGTTGTTGTGTTCCGTAAAATACACATCGTTTTAACACGCTACAAAGCTGGTAATTGTTGACAGCACATTTCTTTTGTGCAATTTACATCCAAGGGTTAACTATTTTTCTGCAGTTGTACTTAGTAAAAGAAACGTTCTTTTTCACCACCAAAGAAGAAATTTTGCCTGTACCATAATTCATATCCGAAGGTTAATTAAGCCTGTTTATACTTTTATATTCAGTAAATACACAGTGTTTTTAAACGGCAAATCCAAGTAAATATTTACTGACCCGTTGTGGAGCGCAATTTATATCCAAGGGTTTCCCCAAGGTTGTTAGTGGGTTCATTTGGAGTCAAAAAACAGGGTGTGTATTTATCATATACAGATATCTTCATCAAACAGTGTTCTGTTTCTTTTTTGAACAAAAAAGTATGTCAGACAGAAGAGAAGGGTTTGGGAGGCTCTTCACCCCGAGTGGCAGTGGCACAAAACATTCCTGGAGGCAGGGGCCCCGGTCACACTACCCGCAAGGGGGACCTCGCAGCAGTGGTTTACTGGGGAGGTACAAACTGCCTCTGTCATCTAGCGGCGTGTGTTTCAGCAACCCCAAAGGTTCTTGATTGTTGACTAGGTCATCCACTTCCTCCCAGATGCATCTGACAACCCCAGCCAGTGTCGATAGGAACGTCAGACACAACCCTTAGTTGGGTGGCCCGGGGAGCGGGTCAGCGGCCCACCTGTCCTCAACCCGCCTCTGTCCCTTTCCGATTCCCTCAGCCAGAGATCTACTATGTGGTCTGGGCTCAGCACCACTATATAGCAAGGATGAACAATTTGAGGAGGGCAGTCAGCAGCTACTTGGCAGCGAAGAAATAGGACTAATATCCCCTGCTTCTTGCAGTAGGCGACAAAGTATAGATGTGGAGAGTGGCATGGGAGGTCATGTTGGGGAGGGGTCAGCTCTTGCATACCAAGACGGTGTTGAGGACAGCAGTGACGTTTGAAACACAAATCGATGATGATGTAGCCGACCGCACTTGAGAGGCCGGGGTGAAGCAAGGGCTTATCATCGTCAGGAAAAGAGGGCGTCAGCTTGCGCTTCAGGCAGCGGTGCAGCCAGCAAGTGGGTTGTGGGACGTGAGTCAGCAGGGTAGCAGCAGTGTGAGGTCGGGAGCCAAGCGGCCACGGGGTAGAAAACCCGCTCCGCAGGTCCAAGAAAGTAGCGGCACAGGGGTCAGCGAACGGCAGCGGCCCGGTAGTTGTCACTCAGTGCGGGATTTGGCGGGAAAAATCAGCTTTCATCGGCGGGTGGGGAGTTCTTACTGTGGGCAGAAAGTGAAGCATGGCCAGGGAGCTAACGTTGGCACCACGGCAATGCACTGTCAAACATGCAGCGGGCACCATCCCGGGGGCCTGGGAGAAACATGGCTCAGATGTGGTGGTCCATCCAGCCGCCACAGCAACAGCAGCAGCAGCAGCGCCCAGTGGCACGCATGCCATTGCAGCCAGTCAAGGCTCCACCACCTCTGCAGAAGGGAGTTGTTTCTCTTTGCCATCATCTCTCGGTCCAGATGCACTCTGCCACCCAAGTTAGAAGATCCCCTGGATACTGGGCATCCCAAATGGATGTTTGGCCGCAACTTGCCGAGTTTGCAGTGGGGGAAAGCTGTCCTGCCCGGCCAGTAGTGTAGCCCTCAGAGTGGGTGTTCAGTGCGGCGGGGGCCATCGTTACCCCAAGGAAAAACCCGCTTGTCCACGGTAAATGTGGAACGACTGACCTTTCTCAAGATGAATCGGGGGTGGATGGGGCCGGGATTTCCCCCAAAACCAATCCTTAGGCGCCCCAAGGACTACATCGGGCCATGACGCCCCCACCCAAACTGTGAGAAATGATTTCTGGGTTCAAACTACCTGCCTCAGCCACTATTCTTTTGCCGCCCCCCCGCCGATCCCCCCCATTGCTGACAGTTTTCCATCTGCCTGGGCCCCCATCCCTTAAACCCGGGACTGGTATTGCCACCCACCTCCCACTCTGTCTTTTTGCCCTTATGACCTCTTTCTGTTTGCTGTTGCTTGTGCCGTGACTTCCCCCTTTGTCATTGTGCCACTCTTTGAAACCCCTGGGGCTGCTGCTGTTTGTTTTCTGCCCCGGGTTCCCCCCACCCCCCTGTTATTGTGCCCCTCTCTGACCCCCATGCTGTTGTCCTTGCCCTTACTCCTTCTGTTATTGTTTCCCCCTCTGTGGCCTACTCCTGTTTGTGCCCCCCTCCAACCCCCTTGTATTGTGCCCCCCTCTTCTGACCTCATGTAGGGCGGGGGCTTCTTCCCCCTGACCTCCAACGCCCGTCATTTGTGGGAACCCCTTTGGCCCCCCCCCCTAACGGTTTTTTCCCCCTCCGAATGTTCCCTTGTGCCCCTGGACCTCCTTGCTTTCTGCCCGTGGCTGCTTGGCCCCCGTGACCTCCCAAATCCCGTCATTTTTCCACTTGTTGACCCCAATTTCTGTGCCCCGTGGGGTGCTGCCCATGACCTCCCTCTTTTGTCATTTGCCAAAAAGGGCCCGGCCCATGCTGCTGCTGTGGTGCTGCCGTGACCTACCACTCGGGCAACCCCCCCCCGTGTCACTGTTGAACCCCCCTTTTCCGTGCCGTGGCTGTCTCCCCTGACCTCCACACTGTTTTTTCATTGTGCCACTCTGTGGCCCCACTCCTTTTTTTTTTTAAACCCCCAGAATGTCATTTTTGGCCCACCTCTTTACCTCATGCTGCTGTGGGGCTGCCGTCACCTCCACACTCTGTCACTGATGTTGTTTACCTGAGCCCTCAGCTTGTGTTTTTCCAGCTGTCACTGGAAATGCCCTTTATCAAGCTACTTTTCCCGCTTTAGTTTTTGGTTTCAGTTTTGCCCTCTTAAGTGCCCAGAGAATTTTATAATGAAGCGATTCAAAAAGGGGCCGGCGCAGTAGTATGCTTTGTCATACTAAAAAAACAACATTGTATGAAGACCAAACCAAGCTCCCCTGCATATTTAAGCATGGAAACAACATTCTACAGCACCCTACAGGCTCTGGCAGCCTGGAAAATAGCTTTTTTTTAACGCGATTCGTCCCGAAACGAATTTTGACGGAAAGTTCGGCGAAGTCACCGAATCGAATTTTTGAGAAATTCGCCCATCTCTAATTGCTGGCTGCATCTTTCCCATACCCAGAAGCTGTTATTTGGCAACATTTGCAGGCTCACATAACGCCTAACTTCATATACATCATACCCCATATAATCATACTCAGTGTCCAAAAGTTCATTTTTGTAGTTTTGGGGGTTCAGTGATTGCATAAAAACACCGTTACCAAATTCTCCTATAAAAGAAAGAAATTTATTTCAAATAGTGGTCGGTTGCTGCAGACTTGAAGAAAAATTAATTTTTTGCAGTTTTGGGGGTTCAGTAATTGGTATAACATACTGCCCCCAAAATTTCCTATACAAGAAATATATTTTAAATAGCGGTTTGGTTGCTTTAAATTAGTTGAGTGCAGAAAAGTTCATTTTTGCAGCTTTGAGGGTTCAGAATTGTATAATGTACGGGTCTCCAAATCTCCTATACAAAGAAATGTATTTTAAATAGTGATTGGTTGCTGAAAATGCTACTGAGTGGAAAAAGGTTCCTTTTTGGCAGTTTTGGCACTCAGAATCTCATGATAAATGGCTCCATTCATTATTTCATGTACATGGATCAGTCATCCTGGTCCCATTGCAGAGAAAAAGCCCCAAAGCATGATGTTGCCACACCCCCATGCTTTACAGTAGATATGGTGTTCTTTGGATGCAACTCAGCATTCTCTCTCCTTCAAACATGATGAGTTGTGTTTCTACCAAACAGTTCTACTTTGGTTTCATCTGACCATATGTCATTCTCCCAAAACTCTTCTGAATCATCCAAATGCTCTCTAGCCAACTTCAGATGGCCTCGGACATGTACTGGCTTAAGCAGCGGGACACGTCTGGCACTGCAGGATCTGAGTCCCTGGCGGTGTAGTGTTTTACTGATGGTAGCCTTTGTTACATTGGTCCCAGCTCTCTGTAAGTCATTCACTGCATCCCTCGTGTGGTTCTGGGATTTTTGCCCACCGTTCTTATGATCCTTTTGACCCCACGGGGTGAGATTTTGTGCGGAGCCCCAGATCGAGGGAGATTATCAGTGGTCTTGTATGTCTTCCATTTTCTAATAATTGCTCCCACAGTTGATTTCTTCACACCACGTGGCTTGCCTATTGCAGATTCAGTCTTCTCAGCCAGGTGCAGGGCTACAATTTTGTTTCTTGTGTCCTTCAACAGCTCTTTAGTCTTCACCATAGTGGGTTTTAGAGTGTGACTGTTTGAGGTTGTGGCACGTGGTAACTGGCAGGAGCCCCATTTCACTTTTTGCACCAGGGCCCAAGAACTTCAAGTTATGCCTCTGCTTGCAAGCTTTGTACAGGTGATATGTGTGGTGGCAGCAAGCACATCCCAACGGGGAAGAAAGAGGTTCAGCTGGCAGGGGCATAGTTATAGGGGGTGCAGCCTCTGTATTCTGGGGGTGAAAAAGCAACTTTGACACATAAGAAGACACCAGTATTGGAAATGGAACATGGTAACTGGCAGGGGTGCCTATAGGGCAGTATGGGCAGTACTTCTGTCAGGGGCCTTAATCAAAAAAGGATCCACTGATATGTTAAAAAACAGGAACTAGTGATGGATAGGGGCCCCATTTGATTTGGCTGTATGGGGCCCAGCAACGGTTAATAGATGACTGATGGCAGCCTTGGTAATGATGGGCCCCATTTCACTTTTTGCACCAGGGCCTAAGAACTTGAACTTATGCCTCTGCAGCCTGGTTTAGATTAGATTGCAGTACCATTGGTGGCAGCGAGAACATGGCAGTGGGGAACATGGAGGTTCCAGTTCAACAAGATTAGACAGCAGTACCATTGGTGGCATCGAGAACATGCCAATGAGAAACCTATACTGGTGATGAGTAGCTGTAATTACCATCCAGAAGAATCTACTGGATATGTGGAACAACTAGTGAATAAAATGTGGCTCTAAAAGTGACAGAAAAAAATTGATAGGCTAAAATACTTAATTCCATTCAATGGCTAACTGACGAGATAAGGACAGCTTGCAAGCAGGGGTGTAGCTATAGGAAGTGCAGCGGACTAGATTAAACGGCAGTACCATTGGTGGCAGCGAGATCATGGCAGTGGGGAACATGGAGGTTCCGGTTCGACAACATGAGGAGGTGGAGGTGTATCCAGTGCACATCAAGGTCATACAGGTGTATATTTCAAAATAAATTCAGCCGTAAGACTTGTAAATCTAGCTGTTGGCAGTAGTGTTTAGCGATTGCGTTGGCTATCGAGATCGATCGATAGTCGCTAGTCGGCCCGCTATCGATAAGGTTTTTCGATAGTGGGGCATCGATTATGCGCGGATGACCATTAAAAGTCTATGGGAGAGCAACAACACCTTCATTATTACACCCAAACAAGGCTGGAGAAGCTGAAATTAACATCCACAACAGTCAAATGGATACGTGCTACATCTTAGGCAACACACTTAGGTTATAAAAGTACAGAAAGAAAAAAAAAAGTCACAGACCATTTACTATTCCCTGCTTGTACCACAGGCATGACCTTAAACCTGCATCACCACAAATTAAAAAGTGCTAGGAAGGCAGTATGATTTGAACCATAATGTTACTTGAAAACCTGACATTGAACTTATCCCTGTCCTGGAACGCCAGCATGAGCCCTAAACCTGCATGACCCCCACCCACATTTAAAAAAGTGCTCCAAATTGGAGTCTTTCCACAACCAACCATTTTAGTTGAATGGACATTGAATATTACTAGTCCTGGGCCACAACATGAGGCCCCAACCTGCATGACCCTCCACATTTAAAAAAGTGCCGGAAAAAAATGGAGTCTTTCAACCACCATTTTAGTTGAAACTGGACATTGGACTATACTGTCCTGGGCCACAGCTGAACCAGGGGCCGGAGTTGAGTACGTTAGTTACAGTGGGTTGCGGTGAAAAGCCAGGCTGGCGTCCGTCATCTATGAACACGCAGGTTTAAAATGCCCTGATGACCGCCCAGCAACGAAAACTGTCGTGCTGAAGCAGAGGTGCGGAAAGAGGAAAGCGTGAGAAACTCCTGCCTTCCTCCTGTACACAGTACATACTCTGGGTATAGCGCTTGCCCCTCCGTCATGAGGTTGTGACCAATTGAGCTTCACTTTGGAAATACTGGTGGTTTAAACGCTCCTGTTACACCCAGGTGCCCTTTATCTTGGCAGTCTTTTTCTTTATTTTATCAACGTGTGCTGGAGGACAATGGTCTCTGTACTTTGATCTCCTGTCCGTGCTCCATACTTCCATGTCCTCTGAATAACCTACATCTGGGTCAAGTTTTCCTGTACATCCCTTGTTTCAATTCCAGAGGAAATTTTTTAACAGCTTTATTGTACATGCAAGTTTTTTGTTACTTTATTCTAGAAAAACACATTTTTAAAAATAGGATGGAATCCCACCCATTGTCTTTTGTTTCTCTTTTTTTTCAATTGTATTAAATGGGTTGTCTCAATCACAGGATTGATAGCTATGTTAACAGATCTTTGCAAAAAAACAAGTCATTTGCAATATGTGTCCATTAAAACAGTGTACCTTACCTATTCTGTTTCTGACCGCACCATCATCCCATTGAGCCACTCTTGACAATTGTGAAGGAACAATATGTCTGTTAGAAACATCAATTTTTTAGAATAGGACCCTGTAGTATAGACTGCATGTCACAGCCAAAATGCCCCCAAAATCTCCACAATGCATGGACCCTCTTGAGCCTCTTTGGGTCAATTTGTGAAGCAACAAAATGCTCTAGTTAGAAACAACATTTTTTTAGAATAGGACCATGTAGTATAGCTGCATGTCACAGGCGCAAAATGCCCCCAAAATTCAAAGCATGAACCCTTGAGCCCACTGTCTTTGGTCCAATTTTGAAGAAAACAATATCTGTTAGAAACAACATTTTTTTTTTTTTTATAATAGGACCTGTGTATTGCTGCATTTCAAAGCAGCATGACCCAAAAAAATTATAGAAAAATGACTTCTCAGCCACTGTTAAAAATTCATGAGGGAGAAATGCCACTGTAGAAAGAAGACTACCATTTTCCTGTTACAAAGGGACATGTTTATTGCTGTATCTCACAGCTAAATGACCCCAAAAATTTTTAATTATGACTTCTCCAGCACTCCATTAAAAATTGTGAGGGAGGGATATGCCACTTAGAAGCCACATTTCTGTTCCATAGGTCATTATCTATAGCAGTATCTGCAGCTCTACATGACCCCAAAAAAAATATTATAAATATGACTTCTCAGCCAATATTTAAAAACTTGTGAGGGAGAAATGCCACTTAGGAAGAAAGTCACATTTCTTTTCCAAATAGGACATATGATTATTGCTGCTTATCTCACAGCAACATGACCTCTAAACCATTTGACAATGGTGAAAACTTCTTAAGATAATAGTGAGTAATGGATTACGGTGTTGTCGTGCAAAATTGCTGTCTTTTACAGTCTCCTCACAGCAAAACCTAGCAACAATGAACTGTTTGGGAAAAGAGAATAAAATTGCTAGTAAGAAATGGATAATTTTAAAAAAAAGTTTTCAAGAGGACATTTTCTGTTTTGAAAAAGGAATGTGTAGTAGACTGGGCACACTTATCGGTGACCTCGGCAAATTGGGGGGCCGCGCCACAACATCATCAGAGATCCATGCCTGATTCATCTTGATGAAAGTCAAACGATCCACATTATCTGTGGAAAGCCGGTTTGCGTTTGTCTGTAATGACTCCTCCAGCTGTGCTGAAGGTCCTCAGATATGACGCTGGCTGCTGGGCAGGACAACACCTCTATGGCGTGGACGAGCCAGCTCGGGCCATTCGTCCATTTTGGATACCCAGAAGTCTATTGGGTCCGGAACACATGCAAAAACATCGGTGTTGGACGCAGATAGTCGTGCACCATGATCTTAAGCTGGTCTCTGTGTGTTGGATGTGTGCCCTGCATTGCCATGCGTTGGTGAGGTGGTAAATAAAGATTGCCAGATGGTCACCCATTAGGCTTCTGCCACCTTGCCTGTGCTGCTGCCGCTACGCCTACTTGGCACTCTACTGCTGTACGTCGCTGATGTTGTTCACCGTGACATTTGGGAACGTGAAGCAGACGCAACAGATGTCTCCAGTTGATCAATCAGCAAGGTCTCCATTTCCTGCATTTTACTCTCTATTTGGGTGGGTGGAAGGAAAGTGCTGAGTTTTGTTTTGTACCGGGGATCAGGAGGGTGGCCACCCAGTAACTGTTGTTCATTTTGATGGCCTTAATGCGAGGTTTCATGTTGGAGGAAATGGAGCATCCAAGCACTCATGTGAGAGATGGAGCCTTGATTTCCCAAGCCTCTGGGTCGAGGGGCATAGCAAACTGATCTTCCTCATCTTCCCCCTTTCCGCCTCAAATTCGCGCCAACCTCTTTCCAAGGCCAGGGACGTCGGTAACGTCGGTGTCTAGGAATACCTCTCCTCCTCCTCCTCCTCCGCTTCCTCCGGCACAGCTTCAACACAGCCCTGACTTGCCTGAGATGATGCACCCTGAGAGCTGATGCGCACCTTGCACTAGCTCTGGACCCCAAAACCACTGCCTAATGAAGACGATGAAAATTGGAAACTGTCGGGCCTTGTGGATTTGACGGAGAGAAAGGCTCCGTGTCCGCATCTGTGTCCGTCTCCTCCTCCGTCGCTGGCGGGACCTGTTGTTTCAGAGTGTCCAACGATCGTTCCAGAACTAAGATCACCACATGCTCATGCTGACAAGGGCATTGTCCGCACTGACCATTTTGGTGGCTTCTTCAAAACTGGCAAGGATGGTGCAGAGCTCTTTCACCTGCCTCCACTCTCGGTGTCAACACCCCAAGGTCCGCACCGCTGCTTGTCAGGCCATGTGTCACTTCGTAATGGCATTGCGCTGCTGCCACAATCGCTGGGGGCATGTGGAGGGTGGAATTCCAGCATGTTGCCATGTCAACAATGAGACGTTGACGGGGAGGCCGAGCTGACGCTGCAACGCAGCCAGGCGGGACGAAGGCAGGGTGCGAACGGCGGAAGTGCGAACTTAGACTCGAGGGCCCTTTCTCAGCAGGCAGTCCAGACCGGGTAGCTCTTTAGAAATTTTCTGGACGACAAGGTTCATGACATGTGCCAGGCAAGGGATGTGCTCCAGCCTACCGATCTTAAGGGCGGCCAGCAGATTTCGCCCGTTATCGCACACCACCTTGCCTGGCACAAGGTTCTTGTCACCCAGCCAGCGCTCGGTCTCGTTGCTTAAAGCCGTCCACAGCTCCTGACCTGTGTGTGGACGGTCTCCAAGACAAAATTAATTTCAACACGGCCTGGTTCTCTTTGGGGACGTGATGCCCCAGAGGACCTTGGGGGAAAGATCCCTGCACCATCCCTGCGGTTTTGAAGAGCGTGCGCCGAGCCTGAGAGCCACCGTCACCCCAAGAGACATCCACCCAGCTCACCCAGTGAGCTGTCACAGAGATATAGCGGCCTTGGCCGTGCTTACTAGTCCATGTGTCGGTGGTCAGATGGACTTTTCCAAACCCAGATGCAGACAACGCGCTTGAAATTTTAGATGACACGTGGCTGGCCAGGGCAGGGACGGCTTTTCTGGCAAGAAATGCCTGCTCGGCATCTGGTATTGGGGGCAGGCAAGGGCCATGACGTGGCGGAAACCAAACTGTGTCCACCGACGGAAAGGCAACATTTTCCAAGGCCAAAAGCCTGGCAATGCCGACATTCAGGCTTTTGGCTTTGGGATGGTTTGGGTTAAAGTGTTTCTTCTGCTCCCAAACCTGGAAGACAGAAGGCTGGCTGCTAGAATGGCCGCTGTACGGCGTGCAGGTCGTCAAACTGGCGGAAGGAGAAGGGGTAGGATGGGTCTCTGGTGGTGCTGGTGGTACTCGGGCGACGGTGGAGGCTGAAGCGGAGACATGGGCAGCTGAGGAACGCTTGGTGGTGGCGGAGGAGGAGGAGGCGGAGACAGAGGGTGTGACAGTGGTTGGAGGCCCGGCGTCGGTCTGGCCTTTTTTGGCCAAGTGTTGCCTCCATTTCAACTCATGCATTCGCTGCATGTGACTAGACATGTTGGTGGTGGTTAACCAGCTAAGGTTCTTGCCTCTACTTATGCGTTTACGGCAAAGGCGGCATATGACATCGCTGGGTGAATCAGAGGCTTGCTCAAAGAAGGCCCAGGCTTGAGAGGTCCTGGACCTTTTTGACGGCGATAAGCGAGGAGCGGGGTTTGCGCTGACCGTGGCTGGCGGAATCATATCAGCGGACTTCTGCGACCGCCCTCTCCCTTTTTGAGGCGGAACCCGTACTGACACTACCCATCGTCTTCCTCCTCGTCCAGTGATGAAGCGCTCGCAAGCAAATTCTGCTGAAAAGACCACGATGGATCCGCAATGTCATCATCATCATCAACACAGGTGACTTGGTCGTCCTGACATTCTGCATCCAGAAGCTGCGGGCTACAAGCAAGAGGGACTGCAAGGCGTTGCCGACCGCCCGGGATTTTTGCCGATTGACCGGCTTCCTTCTCCTCCTCTGATGGCATCAGTAACTGGGCGTCAGAGCAGAGAAAATCATCATCTTTGGCCTCTTGATCTTTTGACATGCCTTCTGACCCCAACCGCATTTTGTCATCAAGAGGTCTTCAGAAAATGGATTATCCACAGTGGTGGGTACACGAGTTGACATTTGGGCTGCTTCATGTTGGACGGATGCTGATGATGCTGATGACGACATTTGTGGCCGTGACTGGGAGGACGAGGAGGTAAGACTGCTGGATGCAGGTTGCATTTACCACTGAAAGGACAGATGGCGACGCTGTTCGTTTATAGATCTACCAGGGCCCTGACCAGTGATGACAGGTGGGGGGGCCCGCCCTGACGGTCCTGCAAAATAAGATCGCTGGCATGGCGTGTTGTCGTCAGCACTGGAGGGGTGCACCTTCTCTGCGTACTCTACCTCATGTCTACCCCTATTTGCTCGCTTTCCACCTGTTATTTCGCTCCATGTTCAGAAATATAAAATTGAGAAGGTTATGGAAGAGTTTTGGAAAAGTCTCATATTAAAAGACGCGCAAATCACAGCTAATTCTTCATAAATCCTCAAATCAAAACAAAATTGCTGGATTAAAATATAGCTGCAAAGTAGTTTTTTCAAAAAAGGGGGGGCCCCCGCCCCCCAAAAAGTGAAAAAAAAAACGAAAACCGGAAAAGGGAAAATTTGGGGGAAAAATACAGGGGAAATTTTTTGGGCCCTATTTTTTCCCACCTTTTTTGGGGGACTACCCAAAATTTGCGGGAAAATTTAAAAATTTAAACCCTTGAAAAAGTAGATTATCAAAAAAGCGGGCCTGCGCCAAAGTGAAAAACCCCCACATCGGGGAAAGGGTTAATTGGGAAATTTAATACATAGGGTTTTTTTGGGCACCTATAAATTTCCCAACCTTTTGGGTGACTATCAAATTGCGGGAAATTCCCCAAAATTTTAACTGCAAAAGATCAACCCAACAAAGGGGGGCCCCTGCGCCAAAGTAAAAAAAAACAGGAAATTCTAAAAAGGGGTATTCAGATAAAAAAAAGGTTTTTTTGGGCCCACCTACCCAATTCACCTGGGGGTAAAACTAAAAAAATTGGCTGGTTTCCCAAAATTTAACTGAAAAAGGTTAATCAATAAAACAAAGCGGGCCCCCTGCCCCCAAAAGGGGGAAAAAAACACGTTCTAAAAATGAAATTCCCGGAAATAATAAAAGGGAAAATTTTTGGAAAACCTTAAAAATTTTTCACCGGGTGGGTTTTTTCCAAATTCCCTGAAACCCCCCAAAATTTAACTGCAAAAGAGATCTATCAAAAAAAAGCGGGCCTTTGCCCCCAAAAAAGTGAAAAAAACACGAAATTCTTTTAAAAAAATTCCCAAAAATAAAAAAAGGGGTTTTATTTTGGCACCTATCAATTTCCCCCCCCTGGGGGGAAAACTAAAAAAAATTTGGGGGTTTTTCCCAAAATTTTAAACGAAAAGTAAAACTATCAAAAACCCTCCCCCTGCGAAAAGAAAAAAAAAACACGTTTTCCCTAAAAATGTATTCGGAAATAAAGGTTTTTTTTGGGCCCAAATCAATTCACCAAGGGGTTTTGGAATATAAAATTTTTCCCCCTGAAATTTCAAATTTAAGTGCAAGCTGCCCTCAATGAACAAAGCTGTATTTCAAAAAGGGAAAAAAAAAACCCCGGTATTTTGTTTTTTTGTTTCCCCGTAAAATTTTACAAGATTTTTTTTGGCCCCCCTTTTAAAAATTTCCCCCCCGGTTGGGTGACTTTTAAAAATTGCTGAAAATTCAGATTTAAGTGCAAGCGGCCCTCAATGAACAAAGCTGTTTTTGGCCCCATACCCCCAAAAAACACGAATTGTTTTGTTTTCGTATAAAAAACAAGATTTTTTTAGCCCCCTTTTCCAATTCCCCTGTGGGGACTAAAAAAATTGCTGTATTCAGATTTAAGTGAAAGTTTGCCTAAAATAAAACAAAGCTGTATTTCCCCAAAGCCCAAAAAAAAACTTTATCTTTTAAATGTTTCGAAAATAATAAAAGATCTTTTTGGCCCCTTTTCCCAATTCTACCTGTGGGGACTAAAAAAATTGCTGGATTCAAATTTAAGTGAAAGGTTTGGAAATTTTATCAAAAAGGGGGAAAATGGGAAAAAATTAAAAAAGGAAACACCTACCCCTAAAAATTGTATACTGTTTAATAAAAGTGGGGGTTTTGGGCACCTAACCCAAAGAGCCCCCCTGCATTTTACAAAAGAAAAGTTGTGAAACCCCTATAAGTTAAAGGTTCCCCCCTTTTTACCCCCAGGAAATTTTCCCAAAAAAAAAAACTTTAAATAATAAAGTTTTTATTGAAAGGGGAAAAAATGCCCCTACACAAAAAGCCCTTGGGGGCCAAAAAATTTTTATCCAGTATTTTTTTTAATAAAGCTTGTTTTTGTTCGCCCGGGGGGGGCCCCCCCCCCCCACCCCCCCCCCCCCGGGGGTTTTTTTACAGCGGGGAATTTCCCCCTTTTAAAAATTCCCCCTTAAAAAACCTTAAACTATATAAAATCTTTCCCAATCTTTTTAACCCTTAAACTAAAAATAGCAAATGGGTTAAGAGGTTTTCTCTGTGAAGAAAAAAAATAAAAATTTTTCCCGTGAGTTTGTTTTTTGGGACACAAGCAAAGCGCACGCCCTTTTCTGTTTTAAAAGACCCCCTAAAAAGACACTGACCCTAAAAACCAGGAAACCCCGTTTTTCTATGAAAAACCGGGGGTCATGGGGAATTTTTCCCAAGCCAATCGAAACCCATACAAAACCCCAAAAGCCCCCCCATGACGTCGAAAACCACACACCCTAAACCCCTGTCTTTTCGTAATTGTTTTTGTTTCCCCCGCCAAAATGAAAAAAAAAAAGCGCCAAAAAGGGGCGGGGAATTTAATAAAAAATGTCCCAAAAGTTTTTTAACCTAAATTATCGCATAAATCAAAAAAAACCCGGGTCACCAAAAAAAAAACCTGTGCCGTTTTAAAAAATTTTTGTCGAAAATAATCGTTTCCAACATTTATTTAAAATTTCCCAATTAGGCCTGAGAGGGCCCCTTTTTAATTAAACCCCTTTATAAAAACTTCATTTGGAAAAAAATTTCCCCACAAAAAACAAGGTTTTTCCAAAAAAAAATTTTGGGGCCCCAAATGTTAAAACCAACGGTTTATTTCCCCCTTTTTTTCTCCCCCAGGCCCCCAAAAGCTTTTGATTTTCAAAAAACCAGTTTTCCCCATTATATGTTTTATCCACCCCCCTTCATTTTTTAAATATGCCCCCTCCCTTCCCTGAAAATCGGGAAAAAATTTCCACCCGGCGGAAATTTTTAAAAAATAAATGATTTTAAAACTTAGGGTTTAATTAAAGGGGGGGGTTCCTCAGGTCCTGTGGGGTAATCCCCCCAATAAACGAACACCCTTTTAAAAAAAAATTTTCAGGGGGGGAAAAAAAAAATTTGGGTCCACAAATGCCCCCTTGTATCAATAAAATTCCTTGATCGGGCCCCCAAGGGGGTTTCCCCGGAAGACTTTTTCCAAGCCAAGGTCGCTATTCTACTGCAACAAATTTAACCCCACACCCAAGGGTTTACTGGAAATTAAATTGGGAAAAAAAACCAAGAAGGCCAGGGGGCCCTTCCAAAAGAAAGGGGGTTTATAAATTGTGTGTGGTGTGAAACCCAAAGTAAATGGGAAATTTGGGCCCACAAACGATGGGTTTTAACACCACTTTTTTTTTCCCCAAAATTCCCTTTTCCCAATGCCCCTTTTCCCCCCTTTTCCCCTTTGTATCTCGGGCCCCCCTAAAAAAATTTTTTAAAAAGGGGTTTTTTTTCCCTAACTAAAAATTTTTTCAAGCATAAAAGGGAAAAATTCCCGTTTTTGGCCCCCTTTCCCCAAATTTTCCCCGGGGCCCCAAGTTTCCCCCAAATAATTCATTTTAGCCTGGGGAAATTCGACTTTTGTTTTTCACCCCTGATTTACCCAAAATTTAAAACCCCTTTCCTTCTGAAGCCCAAAGGGGAAAGCCCCCCTAAAACCCTTATGAAACAGTAGAGTAATTAGCCCCCCTTTTTGGTTTGAAAGACCCAAAAATTAACCCACAAAAGGGCCTTCAAAACCTCCCTTCCCGGGCCCCCTTGCCCTGGGGTGAAAAAATTTTACTCCCGGGCTACCCAGTTTGGGAAAAAAAAACAGCAGGGGAAAAAAATTCCCAAAAGGGTTTTTTTTTCATTTTTGGGGAATTTGGAAAAAAATCACTTGTAGTTTTCCCCGTTAAAAAAAAAAGATGCCCCAAACGAAATTTATTTGGAAAATGCCCCCCTTATTTAGAAACCCCTAAAATTTTAAAAACCCTATTATTTGAAGCGAGAAAAACCCCTTTTTAATTTTTTTCCCTTTTTTTTATATTTTTTAAAACTTTTTCTTCCTTTGAAAGGGCCTTTTTTAAAAAACCCCAGTTGCCCCCTTTAACAGGAAAAACCCCCAAAAAAAACCTCAACAAAACCCAACAATCCCCCAATCTTTTTCACTGGTTTCCCCCCTTTTTCCCCAAAAGCAAATTTTACTTTAAGTTCCCAAAACCATAAAACCTAAAAAGGGTTCCCCCCAAAAACCTTTTCCCCCCTAAAACCTCTGCCCAAATTTCCCCCAAAATACCCCCCCCCTCACGCAATCCCCCCGCTCCTAAACAGGCCCCTTCCCTTCTCTGCTCTCCCCTTTCAGCTTTAACAAAAAACCCCTACCCCAAAGTTTTTCCCCCCGTCCCTTTCCCCCACATCGGAAAATCACTCCCCCCCCAAAAACATCAGACCCCCCCTTTCCCCACTTTCCCACCACCCTTAAAAACCCAACCTAAAAAACCCCACCCCTCTTAGGTTTCCCTATAAACATATTCCCCCCTTTTGCCCAACCACCCCCTCCACAAACTTTTCCCTTGCCCCCCCCCTTTTCTGCCCCCCTTTTTTTCCCCCTTCCTTGTAGTTTTTGGGAAAAGGCCCCTTGCGGGGCAGGGTTCCCCCCCCTCCCCCCTCTGTCCCGGGTTGATTTTCACATACGGGCCCCCAGCTTTTGGAAATTTTTTTGATTTTATTTTATTTTGGGAAAACCCCCCTTGAATTTAAAACCCCCCCGGGGAAATCAATGGCGCTCTAAAATAAATAATAATAATAATAATAATGAAGGTAAACTCCCAGACACTGCATTACAAAAAAAAATACTAAAAGTTTGTAGTAACTATTGCCAGAGGAGCCATAGCAGTTGCTAGGTGGCCCAAAATTTCTAGTGCAAGAACATTGTATCCATCTAAGAAATTAGTTGCAATAATCCAAATGAGTGCTAATATTACAGTATAGGGAATTGTATTGTGTCTTTCTTTCCAATAAAAAGTTGTTTTTTTGGGAGAGTGGAAGGTTTAAATGCAGCAAATAAAAATATTTATAAAATATCCAACCTAGTAACTAGTCTATATTAACAAGCAAACAAATAATGGTGCAAATTAGTATTTAAATAACATCACAATAGCAAGAAAATGCTTAATCCACTATTACTTTGTTCTCTTACCCTTTGCCCTCCGGTAATTTGCCAGTCATATGCTTTGCAGTTTGATTGCTCAGTTCATGATTGGGCACAACAGATAGTTCCTTGCTCAACAAAATCTTAATTAGACTTTCTATTATTTAGAGGAAAATACCAACCGCATCAGGCATATTATTTCTGTCAAGCAGAATACCCCATTGCTTTATCACAATTACAGATATGTTTTTGCATTAGAACACCTAGGGATTTAATTTAAATGTCAAATTGGATTTGGCATTAGAAGTATGAAGTCTATCACTGTCCTTGGAGAGACCCTGACAACTGCATAATGTATTTGCTTGATATCGAGCAGTGCTGTAAAATGAATCACTACTTCGCATATTTGCAAAATTGGTCTGGTATTTTTTTTTGTTCAAAGTATTATGATTGTGTGTTTTTACTGTGTGAAATGAATTCAGGTAATTTGTTATTAAACTTTAGTAATGAACTTTATCATTTTTAAATTTATTTTAATTAAGTCTGACTTAGTCACTGCCTGGTTCCAAGTAGGGTCAGGCAGCTCAGGCTAGTTCCTACATTTAGACATTATACCATGGAATGTTTGGATAAGTCAATGTGGAATGTAAAATAATACTATTTTATTTATTAACCAGCTTCTAACCGGACTGTTTATGCCCCTTCCTGGCCAAGTTTAGAATGTCTGGGACATGGGTTCACAAAGGAAGAGATCAGAAGGAAAGCTCTTTATAGAATCGGACACACGAGTGGACCAAGTATATTCTCTTTTCTGTTGTATATGTTGGTTTGAACGCTATAATGCTTTCTTAGACTTGGTTGTTTTACAAAAAATTTTCACCTTTTTTCTGATACCTTAGCCTTTTTTTTTTTTATGTCATTTGTACATTAGATTGTTTTTTATTAATAATATAATAATAATAATAATAATAATAATAATAATAATAATAATAATATAGAAATGGTAAAAAAAAAAAACACTGTCTTTAACTTTTTTATTTAACAGGAAAAACACCTCTAAAAAGAGGTTTGTAATTGTGTCACTTTTCCATCATGGCCATCTATATAAATGTAATATAACGTTTAAGGGTCATCAGGGCGAAAAGTTGCGGTTTGGGCTGTTAATTTTAATAAAAAAATAATTTTTTATGTATGTGTTTTTTGTTACTTTATTACTAATAAGATCATATTTGACTATGTTTCTCAAATGATGTCCTACAAGTAAGTCATAGGGAAGACAACTTAGTCTTTGGTGCCACCTATTGGAGGCAGCATCCCTTGCAGCTCCCTCCAACCCATCAGAGAGCTTTGTAAAGTGGCTGAAAAGTTAAAGGGGTTATCTCACCATTCTGTTTCACAGAGCTAAGCAGTTTTAGTCATGAATCTTGTCTCTTCTTAGGGAGGCTGTGGATAATTCTATAGCAGCAATTAGCATATCAGCTCTGTGTTTTCTTCTAATTGTACTGACATGAGAGCAGGAGTAATTAACTCCTTTGTTTGTTAGAGATAAAATTTTCTGTTCCCAAGCTGCCGGCAGTCCGACCTGTGGGGACATCACTTCCTGCTCTCAGGTGCCAACCTGTGTGCACCAAGAGCAGATATCTCCTCAACAAAGTAAAAAAGGCCAGAGCAATATATTTGGAAAAAGATGGATCTTGTATTATTTACTACTTCTGGCAGATAGTAAAGTGAGCAGTACAATGGCAGCTACAGAAACCTTTATTTGTTTTTTTAGCTGCCACAGCAACTGATTGGCACCATGTAACCTTGTTGCAGGGGTGCAGACCAGGTTTAAGAATGGTGTGCAACACTGTTCCTCCTTCATGTAGACACTGTGGCCATGATCACTGAGGCATCTTAAATATTAAACATCCGCAAGTGATCCAGCTCCCTACTATCTTCAGACTGCTACGTGAATTTACAGTGCAGGGCATGAAAGGGTTAACTTAACGCTAAAGGAGGTGAATTTTCTTCTTGAGGAGAGCATCGTAAAGGCATAGGGGCATTTATAAATCATACAAAGCTCCCTATGAAAATACAGCACTGGAATTGTGACAGTCCATTTAATTGTCCTTATCTTGGATTAAAAAAAAAAAAAAACGACAGTAATAAATAGCATTAGATGAACTACAGTATAAAGTATGGAGACATAAATGAGCTGAAAATTGGATCGATATGGTAGTAGTTTGCATTAATAGTGTATCTTCACTGTAGCTAGCTCAGGGAAAATGTCCACTCAGATGATTGGAAGACCATATAACATGATACCATGATGAGTCTATCAAAGTGGCAGCTGTTCTGTGCAGTGGCTCTTAAAGGGGTTTTCTCGCTACAAAAATCATATGTCTAATGATGGAGACAGTAAAAATAATCACTTTTGCAATTGGTTTGCATTACCTAAGTCACTTAGTATAGTATATCTGAGCTAATCTGTGCATCTTTAGCTATTTCTGCAGCAGGTAGATGGGACATGCCCCTTTTCTGTGATTTGTATGACTGACATTTCATTAAGCCTGTTTGGACATGCCCCATGGATGGGAAACACCCACTGCGCTGTGATTGGCTGCCTGCACTCTGTGCTTACTCCCCTCTGAGCTGTTGAAATTGAAAGTGAAATGAACTGCCTGTGATGATTGTGTGTGTATAATAAGGGCTGTCTCAGCTTCTCTCTATGTGATGGCTCTATGTAAAGGATCTGGGCAATTACTGAGTCTCTAGCTGCTAGATTCACTCTCTCCTTATATAACACAGCCTTATACACTGCTTCCCCCCGCCCATATAACACCGCCTTATAAGTCTGCTCTACCTCCTGCCTGACACTGGTGGGTGGAGGGGGGGGGGGCGCAGGATGCCTTTCTCACATTTGTTTCATCAGTTCAAGCTGTATGTATGGGTGCTTACAGCAGTGCAAGTGTTCTGGTTACAAGGAGCTTGTGGAGTCTGGAGATGACAGCTCTGCAGCCATGAGAAGCATGCAGGAGGCCTGCAGAGCTGTGACATCCTTTCCCTTCCACTGCTCACACAGAATGATGATATCACAAATCTTCAGTGAGGGGAGACATGCCTGGCAGAAGGGTCACACCTACTGAGAGAAGAGACTCGCCCCTGGATTTGAAGCTGTAACAGATAGAAAGAGCTCAAATCTGCAAAAGCGTGTAATGATATAACCCCTTAAACTGTGGCTCAAAGGCGTCCTCTATCCCTCTATTATGTCCTATATGAGCACATGAAAAAAGCCGTCTAGATGGAATGTGACATTTAATTTGCTTTTTATTAAATTTAACTATAATCATTAAATTGTAAAGATGACTAAAAAAAGTTCTATATAATAAATTAAAAAACAAAGAAGAAAAAATAGAAGTAAGACCAAAATAAATGCAAATCCTACATTTTTGTTGTTAAAAAGTTCTATATTCAAAAAGTTCCATATAATATATAAATAAAGTAAAGACCAAAATAAATATAACTTCTAAATTTTTAGCCAATATCATACAGACATCTATAACTTATTTTCAGGACTGCTACATGTATGCCTAGTTTGTGAAGTGAATAGAAGAATTTCAAATATAATGGAGAAGCGAATTATAATGAGAGAGAACAGTGGAAGTAATGGCAGCAAAAGGATAACCATTATGTTTAGAATGTCTGGGACATTCGTTCACAAAGGGAGAGATCAGAAGGGAAGCTCTTTATAGAATCTGACAGATGATTGGACAAGGTTAAAAGAAATATGTGCTTTATGTAAAGTCAAGAGACATTGAAGACATAATAAATATTAGTGTAATTGAAATCTTATCACACGGTAAAATCAGAGAGTTTTGTAGGGATGGAAAAATATTTACAATGAGTCAATGTAGGGGTCGGAAGAGGATGATTTCAATCTACTGTCATAAATTGGCAATTTAACTCCAAATCAAGTCTCCATCTTGGTAGTGCACTCCACCCATGTGCTTTGGGGTCCATGTAATAATTTTGAATAGAGACTATTGCTTTGAATGTATGATAGCTTTGACCACACGCAAATCTGAAGTTAGGGACTTTACTTACATTGATGTGGTATCTAGACATACACAGTTTGATCAAAGTGTGCACTGAAAACTTCCATTTTGTGCATGTAAAAAGATAGCAGGAATGCATTTTAAATGATAGATAATTTGTTTACATGGGTTTTAGTGTCTCTTGCTGCAGCTATTTTTTTTGTGTTTGAGAATTTCTTTATCCACAGGTTGTATTCGGCATTATATCTTCATTCTCTTGAAGTTAGCAGAGCTAAATACAACTTATAGATATGTATGACATTGTTTTTGAATGAAAATAGCTATGGTTTTCATACCCTTGACAGCCCATTTAAGTTCCTGTAGCATGGAGACAATATGCTGGATATGATTAGTCAGTTCGCTGATGAACTAATTGATAGATTTGAAGAATATAATAAAAAAAATGTTTTAAGGGAGTGACTGGAATTTAATTTAAATCATCACAAAATGAAATGCTACATAGCTGTAAAATATACTATTTTTTAAATGTCTTCATTATTTAAAGATCTCCACTTGCTGTCCATAAAAAGAAACATTGGTTTCATATTCAAAGGATGAACACCTGTCCCACAGGTAAGGGTTTGTTTGACTGTATCTTCCTAGGCGATCCTTCAAAATTGGACATAACCGCAAAATAAATCTTTCTAATGTCATGAATGCTACTTTAGTTTATTAGTTTACAATAGGAATTATCAGTCAATGTCTAAACCGCTGGCAACAAAAATGAGTACACCCTTAAGTGAAAACGGACAAATTGTCCCCAAAGTGTCAATATTTTGTGTGCCCACCATTTTTTTCCAGCACTGCCTTAACTCTCTTGGGTATGGTGTTCACTAGAGGTTCACAATTAGCAGGCACTGGAATCCTCATCCACTCCTCCATTACAACACCACGGAGCTGGTGGATGTTAGAGATCTTGTGTTCCTCCTCCTAGGGAAGTGGTGCGATTCTTCCCTGACTTAAGGCTCCACCTCGGTCTTCACTGCTACTTTGCAAAATCTTCTGCGTTGATGTTCGGTATGTGACAACTGTATTCATGCATGTATTTAGCCATCTTTGCTGATCAGCTAATATCAGAGGTATTAACTAGTATATTTTTTTAATATTTTTGGGTTGTTTTTTTGAATAAGCTTTTTTAAAAGTATGGCAGGGGGCCTATGTACACATACAAGTTAAAAACCAGAGGTTTCCCATACCTATAAAAAAAAAGAACATATGCATGTTTTTCTCACTATCTGAAAAAGAAATAAGAAAAAACCCTTACCTATTTTTTAGTGCAAAGGGAAAATTTATTGACCATCCGAAATTTTTAAAATTGTCAGTATCTCTTTAAAAATTTAATAGTTTTTAAAGCGGGAAAATTTTCCCTAACTTTTGTGTGAAAAACCCCCAGTGCATATTGCCCACAGAGGGTTGTTATCAGGGCCTCGTTGTTTTGGGCCGCTGAAAAACTGGGGATAAAAATTGCCAGCATGGTTAGAGGGAGTGACCCGGGGGAAAACCCAGGTTTTTTAAAAAAAAATTTTTATAGCTCAGGGGTGTCAGCTTTAAAGTCATGGGTTTTTTGGCAGTGCCGGTTAACCCCCTTAAAAAATTGGCCATTCGAAGGGGGGAAAGGCCCCTTTAGGGGGAAAAGTACTGATCTGTCACCCTTTGTAAAATTGGTTCCCAAAGGAAATTTTTTTTTTAAAGTAAGAATAAGCGGGAAAAAATTTTGCTGCAAATTTTGGAAGTGGGCTGGACCTGTGGGCTATAGGGGGGACGCCCCCCGCCGCCCCAGGGTTTTATCCCGGGATATCTCTCTTTTCTTCGCTGGCCCTTCCCCCCCAGCGGATGTTCGATAGATGATGCTGATAAGTTTTCCTGGTAAAAGTAGGCCCTGTATAGGAGGGCCACCCATGAAAAGGTGTTGATCTCAGGATTATCTTCTATCTTCGCTGGCCCCTCTGTTTCCCAGCTGATGACCGATAGATGATGCTTATAAGTTCCTGATGAAGTTTTGACCCATAAAATTAGGTTTTATGTAGAAATTTTAACCCCATATTTGGTGCTTTCCCTTTGTAACCAAATTAGGGTTTTGCCTTGTCTTTAAAATTCTTTTATTAGGGCATAAGTATATAAAATATCACATTCTTCTTGTAGTTTTATGTAATCTTTGAATTCTTCATATTAAAAAGTAAAAAAAGCTTTGGGGATGTTGCCTTTTTTTCAAAGCCGTATGCGCCCCAAAAAAAAAGTTGGCAAAAATTTGGTCCCGAAGTGTTAAACACAGGGGGCAAAAGGGTTTTTTTTCTGTTTGGGGGGCCCGGGGAGTTTTTGATAGGGGATCCTGACCTTAAAAAAAAACAGTTTTTAGAAAAATTTTCCCGGGATAACCCCGAATATGGTGTAAAAAACAAGGAAAAAGGTTTTTTTCTGTTTTAAGGGAGGTTGAAGGGGCCTCTGACCTTAAAAATCAAATTTTAGTAAATTCCGTTTAATCCGGAATATGGGTGTAAAAACAAAGGGGGTAGAAGTTTTTTTTCTTTTTAAAAAGGAGTTTTTGGTTTACGACCCCCTGCCCTTAAAAATAAAAATTTTTTAGCAAAATTCCAATGTCGGGAAATTTTTGAAACTCCATCCAATAATCCAGAATATAGGGGTAAAAATTGTGAAAAAAAAATGTCCTTTTTAAAGGGAAAAAAAGAGGTTGTAAATATTCTGTTGATATTTAAGACGGGGAGCGGTCCTTATTGGGTTTTTTGGGCCCAATTAAGTGGCCCCAATGTGTTGCATTGGGTGAATCGGGGGGATAAGTGTTTTAAAAGATGCTGAACCAATGTTTGGCACGCATTTAAAAAGGGGTTTTTAAAAATTTGAAAGGGAACAAGGAATTAAATGCTCCCTACATTCAATTCCTTAAGGGGTTTGGATTTTTTTACTTTGCTTTTCGGAAACGCATGAAAAAAGTATTTGGGCTCTTAAAAAAAAAAAAACGGAGGGGGAAAAAAAAAGTAAAGTAATTTTTAGTAGGGGAAAAAAAAACCCAAAGGTTAAAAGTTTAAAAAATAAGATGTTTTTTAAAAGGGGACATAGGACAAATAGCAATATCAGTTTTGTTTTAGGAAATAGCAATTTGGAATATAAGGGACCTTGTCTTTAGCTAAGCCCCAAAGTTCTTTATCGGGCCCTTTTTAATCTCAAAGGGGAAACACATGCAGTGGGATCCATTTTAAGAAGTGGTTTTTGTTTACAGTTTAAGCAGTGTGAAACCCTTTTTTGGTCCCCAAAATTTGATTTTGTAGAGTCTGATGTCCTTTTATTCTTTATGGGTTCAGTTTGTTATTGTCATATGTTTTTGGGTTTGTTTGCTTGTAAATTTGTTCTTGTTTTTGTGTTCTGGGTTGCAAAAATGTTTGGCCCCAGGGAATATGGGCATAGATTCCTCCCAAAGGAAATTTGTTAAGGTATAGGTATACAAAATTGTTTTACAGCTTTTTAATTTTTTCCCCGGGGTGTTTTAGCCTTGGGGGTGGGAAAAAAAATTTTTGTCTTTGGTCAATTTTAAAAAAGGGAAAAGTTTGGGAGCTCATTTTCCGGCAAAGGGTATGTTTTGTAGAAAGTTATTTATATCTGGGAAAATTTAGACGGGCGCATATTGTTTAATGGACTGAGTTTATTATTTAATATAAGAGTTTTTACTTATGAATGGGTTTTTGTGTTTTCTTCCCGGCAAATCTTCCTGATAATTGGAGTTAAATTTAAAGGGAAAAAAATTTTTTGTGTTTTAATTTATGTGTTTTTTTTTTTACAGGTAATTTGGTAACAGTCTGTAGGAAAAAATGTATGGTCATAGAGGGAATTTATTGTGTAAAACATTAAATTTTAAGCATATATAAGCATGTCTGTCTGGTTTAAAGTGACCTATAGTTGTGATATAAAGGAAAATCCTCTTAAATTGGCTTTTGTTTTTAAGGGTAAATCCACGTGGGATTTACTGAGTCCCTTTTTTATACCTTGCATTTGTGCCACACATTTTAGTTTTTAAAAAATTTTTTTTTGTTTTAAGGGTTTTTTTTTTGGACGCCTTTTTTCTAATTTTTTGCTTTCCCCCTTTCCCCCAACGTTGAATTGTTGGAAAAAGGGGGGGTGATTTTTTTCTGTTTATTTGCAGGAGTGGGAGGGAAAAAAAAAAAAATTTTTTTAGTGATCCTGAAAAATTGGAATTTTTTGAAAAAAACTAAAAAATTTTTGGTTCAATTTTTTAAATTAATTTTTTTCTTTGAAAAAAAGCCTTTTTTTTTGTTCCCCTTTTCCTTTTTGTTGCATTTTTTAAAAAAACCTTTGTTTTCCCTTTTTTTTTGGAGGAGTTTTAAAGGCCTTTTAGTTTTAAAAATTTTTTTTAAAAAGGGAATTTTTCTTCCCCAAAAAGGGCCAAAAATAAATTTTAAAAAAAAAATTGGAAAAACCCTAGAAGGGGATTAGGGGTTTTATGCTAATAAACCAGTGAAAAAATATTTGGAGAGGGGGAGGAAGGTTTTTCCCTATCTTTTTGGGTTTGGGAAACAGTTTAAAAAAATTGATTTTAGGCCCTTCGGATGGGGAGGGGTATTTAATATCTGTTTATTGAGAAAATAAATGCCGGGGAAAAGGGAAAAAAAAAAGGGGGGAAACCCTGTTTATTAGTTTTAAAAGCAAAGATTGTGCACTCCAGTATGGTGGGAAAAAAATTTTGGGTTTTCCCCCTCACTCTTTAAAAAAATGGTGCAAGGGAAATTTTGGGGAAAAACAATGAGTGATTTAAAGGCCCCTTCCCGAAAAAGTTGGAAAGTTATTGCTAGAGGGCAAATTGGGGAGCGAGGAAACCCGGAGAAGAAAAATGGGAAAAAAGATGTTACCTCAGAGAATAAAAAAGTCTTTTTCTTTCATTTCAGTTTAAACCCCAAACCAAAAAATTGGGGATGTTAGTTGATCGGGTTTCGAGGTTTGGGCCTTTTGGTCTCTGTTATTGCCCAATCATTTTGTATCAACAAAAGAAACAAGTTCCGTCAAAGGAGGAAAATTTTGGGATTATGCAGAATTTTAAAAGAATCTTTATTTGGCACAATTTTATGAACAATTTTTTTTTAGACCAAAAAAAGCTACTTTACTGATACAAAAAGAGACTTGCATGGTGCTTACCCAAACCCCCCTTTCAACTATGGGGCCCAAAAATTTTTAGGGGGGGTCTTTTTCCAAAAAATTTAAAGGGGATTGAAGACAGAGAAGTCCAGAATTTTTCATACCATGCATATTATGTTGTATAAAAATGTACTGGAGAGGGGTTTCCTTACTGAAGATATTATTTAAGGGCTTTAAAATAAATTTCATTGCTTAAAATTTTGCTACCCGTGACTTTTTAAACCAAAAAAAAGATAGGGAAAAGTCCCGCAAAATTTAAAAAAAGGGGTTTAAAAAAAAAGGCCCTAATGAAAAAAATTCATGGATTTTTGAATGGTCAAAGGGGGGAGTGTGGGGCCAAGAGATTAATTAACCCTTTTTTTGTCCTTTTTGGGCAGTCAAAAAAATTTAGGGTTTTTCCCCTTTTACTTGTTGGATCCATGCAGTTTGCTGCCCTATGCTGTAGGGGGTTTTTAAAGGGGGGTTTTTTTGGGCCCGGTTGCTAGATCAATTTTTTATTCCAGTAAACGCCTAAAAAGATATTAGTATTAGATATACAAAGTTACGGGAAAAACTATTTTACAGAATAGGGCGGCTATAGATTATTTGTTTTTTTAATTCCCCCCCATGGATGTCACGATTTGAAAGGGTTTTTGTTTTTTTTTCATGGCCCGGATTTGCAGTCCAGATTTTGATCAAATTTTGCGTCGTTCACATCACACAAAGGGGAAAAGTAAATGGTTTTGGGGTTGGTTATTTTCCTGGTTACCTGACTTTGTTTTTTTTGCTATATTTTTGGAGGGCTGTTCACTATAGATTGTTTTGCATTGCATTAAAGGTGTTAAAGGAAAAAAAAATTTGGGTCCAGCGGAGGGTTTAAAAAAATTTAAACCATCTTTACTTTAAAAATAGGCCATACAGGAGGGTACAAACGGGGTTGGGCTTCGATGCGTTTCGGGCTACACAAGCACCCCTTTTTACGGGTTTTCATCAACAAACCCAAATTTCACTCTTAAATAGTTTAAAAAAGGGGGTTGGGGGTTGTGATAACTCACTTCCACCTTTCCCAAATGTTTTAAAATCTTTAACAGAAACCACGATCTTTTAATCTTATGGGGGAAAATCTCATTCACAAATTTTCTTTGGGTGAAATTTAAAAACAAAAAATAAAGGAATAGTAAATGTACGCTAAGTTTGGGGAAATATTTAAACCTTGCGGCGCTCGGATCCTAAACTCGTAGATCCAAGAAGCCTCAGCAGCGCAGTAAATGGTTTCGGGCACCTCCCCCCTTTTGAAAACTTCACACGTTCTATTCCATAGAGCAGGGGCTATCGGGCAGATCCTTTATGGACTTAAAAAAGTGCTTAGCCGCCCCGAGTTTTGATGAAAAATTATGTTTTTTATGGATGTTCTGGGTATGCGGAAAATTTTTAATTTGCGTTTTTTAATGCCAATATTAAAATTTTGGGACGGTACTTTTTATGGGATTGAATACGTATTCGTGTACATTTGATGAAATCTTTGATACTATATATTTTATTTGCACGTTCCATGCCACTGAATGTCTCCCTTTTATTTATATATCTACATACATTGCATCTTTTTTTCCCGCAAGGGAAAAAACCCTTTGATGTTAACCAAGTTTCCTAAGTTACAGCGCTAGAGAAAGAGCTCGGTGATATTTGCATACCGACCGTCCTATTTCTTTTTGCTACAAATCCTACTCCTGCATCTACAATGCTAGCTGTGATGGGATCCTGTCTTAAGATGCAGATATTATTATAGAAAATAAATTTTATTTGATTGAATTCCTCACTGTATTTAATTGTACATACTATTTCTCCTTTCTTTTTATTTTCATTATTCTCCATTGCATATAATAAATCGGCTTGTGTTTTATCCTGCATTTTTTTTCTAGCTTTGTGTAATTGTCTCTTGGTGTAGCCTCCTTTTCTTAATCTCTGGACTATAATCTCCGTTTGTTCACAATAATCCAACTGTTGTGTGCATGCCCGCCGGGCGCGATAATATTCACCTACTGGTATAAACTCAACAGTGTGTTTCGGTTGACAACTTTTGGTTCTCAAAATAGTATTCCCACTTGTTGGTTTTCTGTACAAAGTGGTATCTACCTTGCTTTTATTTCCTTTCCCTTTAATAATATATCCAAGAATGCTATACAGGATTTCTCCAAATTGTGGGTAAATCTGATGTTTAAATCATTATTATTGAGATAAGTAACAAAGTCTGGTATGGATGCTACTTGACCCCCCATACTATGAGGAGGTCATCTATGTAGCGCCCATACCAGACCATAGCATCTGAATAAGGATTATCGACATTATAGATAAACTCATGTTCCCACCAAGCCATAAAAAGATTTGCCAGAGATGGTGAGGCCATGGCCCCCATTGGTACACCCACAAGCTGTAAGTAAAAATTTCTCATCAAATTTAAAACAATTGTTGTGGAGTAAGAAATCTATACAGTCTAATACGAATTATATTAATTCTGTATTATATGCACTGTATCTTTGTAAATGGTATTCTACCGCTGTTCTAACTAGTGTCTGAGGTATGCTCGAGTACAGGCTTGTAACATCAAGACTGAGCCAACAATATTTTGGAGACCATGAGAAACTGGAAAAAACCTTTAATACCGAGGAATTATCCTTCAAATACCCTGGTAATTTTTGTATAATTGGTTGCAGGAGTTTATCAATCCATCTATTTAATTTTGAACATACATTGTCTCTACTTGAGACTATAGGTCTAACTTTGGGTGGGAACTCCTCTTTGTGAGTTTTTGGTACCCCCATAAAATATGGGTATTTTTGGATTAATGACAGTAGAATCCTATTTTTCTTTCTCTGTGATGACTCCCAATAACTACAGAAATAATACCATGCCTATGGGTACAAATGAGAAATCACTAAAAAATAACTTTTAATAATACTATTAAAATACCAAAACGTATATATAGCCACTACTACCTACCATACACATACTAATATGGACAAAAATGGAGAACCCGCCCCGAAAAGGGCGACCCCGCACAGGAGCAACTACTAACTACTATATATATATATACTAAGAATATTGTGACTAACTTATATTAGTGATAAACCAACTAAAAAGTGAATGTGCAAAACCTATATACACACAAAGCAAGGACGCACAAAAATGTTGAAAACATAAGAATCAATAGCTACCATACAAAGGTTTCTTTTTACACTGCAATGGTATACAAAATCTCCAACGCGTTTCCCCCACTTTTTGGGTTCATCAGGGAGAATAATTGCACAAAGAAATAATTACCATGATAAGGCAAATAGAATACATTAAGATACAACTCACGGCCCTTGGAGATGGATTTTTTGTTGCAGGTAATAAAACGGATATCGACTCCCAATGCTAGCAGAAGCAAATAATGCCGCTGCAACAGATATTATCTCTACAGCAGGCAAATAGATGATGCAAAACGGTACAGAACTATGTTGGGAGAAGCAGATAATGCCACTGCAACAAACGCTGGTGGAATAAGGTAGCCACAAAGCATAGAAGCCCCTGGAAGATATAAAAATACAAAAGAAAGTAATGAGTAAAGGTACTCACCTGGTGAGAAAACGCACATGGCGTGCAGGAATAAGGTGTGCCAATACGACGAACATAGTCAATAAAGATCGCCATTTTCAAAAATGTCTGGAGGTAACGTGCGTACGTATCGGTGTGAGTACGCCGGTCACGCACAGACGCACACAGAGAACTGCCGCGCGCGTGAATAAACAGTGTCAATAAAGATCATAGATTCAAAGGAAAATGACGGTGATGCGCACATACGTCAGCGCCGACACAAGGTCCATACACAGATGTCAATCAAATGTCCGCGCATGCGCAAAAGGGAGGCCGCAACACCGAACGGCACCAGCCAACTCAGGAAGATTCAAGGTGGTAGTCTGCGTGCATAGAGTATACCTAGTCTGCGGTGTCAAATAAAGGAAGCACCTTATATATCAGAATGGCATATAATAAGCATGGTTAATATCCATTATAACACCAGGGAGAAATACATATAACCCCACTTATGACAACGTTATATATAAAGGGTGGTAAGTAGAAATAGTTAGAAATGGATAACAGATAAATGAAATATAATGATTATTCAAAAAACATATATATATATATATATATAATATATATATATATATATATATATATATATATATATATATATATATATATATATATATATATATATATATATATATGTATCCATATAGAAGACTATTGAATAAATAATACAAATGAAAGATAATCATTAAGACCGTAGGGATGAAGGGTTTTCAGATGGAAGATCCAATTCGTCTCTCTCTGCAATATTTTTTGATTAAAGTCTCCCCTTCGCAATGAAGGTGAGACAATCTCCACTATCGAAAAACTGTTGGATTGTGGATTTTGGTATTTATCGTATTCATATGACGTGCAAGTGGAGTATCACGTTGATGTTTTATATCTCCCAAGTGTTCTAAAATCCTGCGTCTGAATTCTCTGATGGTTTTCCCCACATACATCAAAGGGCAACCACATGAGGCCTGATATATTACACCTCTGGTCTTACAGTTAGCATACCCAGTCATGTGGAAAATCTTATTTGTAGTCAAATTAGTCACGGATTTAGAAACACAAATGAATTAACATGCTTTGCATGACCCACAACGATATGTACCAGTTGTCTTACTTCGGAGCCATGTGTCAGAGGGTGATGGGGGGACATAATGGCTCAGAACTAGGAGATGTCCCACATTTTTTCCTCGTCTAAATGTAATACGAGGACAGTCATCCAAAAATTCGATTAAATCAGGTTCCTGCTTCAATAAAGGCCAAAATTTAGAAATGATTCCTATCACTTGATTGGTGGCATTATCAAATGTCCCAATGATCCTAAGCTTATTCACTGCATCAGGTTCTTTTTGCGTCTGTTGGTACAATAGAGACATACGGTCAGCCTTCCGTGCATGCTGGTAGGCCTGTGAAAGGATCTGGGAAGGATAGCCCCGTTCTCTAAATCTCTCCTGTAGGGTCTCTGCTTCCAGGTTAAAAGACCTTATGGACGAACAATTTCGTCGTGCTCGAATATATTGGCCTTTAGGAATACCATGGTGGAGGGGGAAAGGATGAAAACTATCCCACCTCAAAAGGCTATTGCCTGCCGTAGGTTTCCTGAAGAGTGTAGTTTCCAATGTACCATCAGAATTTTTATGGATTAGTACATCAAGGAAAATTAATTCAAATTTGTGGATAACTGATGTAAATTTGAGGCCTATGGAGTTAACATTGAGACTATCGACAAACTGATGGAAAGACGACTCAGTCAATATAACAACCCCAATAAACAATATTTTCTTGTATCTCAGCATACTGTTCTGAGAATACTACAGGGCTCTCCCACCAGCCCAGGAAGAGATTTGCATATGAGGGAGCGCAAGGGCTCCCCATAGCAGTCCCCCTGAGCTGGTGGTAGTAGTGTCCACTGAACAGAAAAAAGTTATGAGTGAGAACAAATTGTAACAGTTCTATCACAAGTTGATTATGTGCCTGAAAGACGTTACTACGAGTATCCAGGAAAAATTGTACAGCCTGGAGTCCGGCCTCGTGAGGGATAGAACTATAAAGGGCCTCAACATCAATACTACAGAGCCAAGTGTTGGAACCAATTGACATGCCTTCTAACTTACGAAGGAGGTCTGTAGTATCCTTAATAAATGATGGTTTCTCCGTTTTTGTCCATATTAGTATGTGTATGGTAGGTAGTAGTGGCTATATATACGTTTTGGTATTTTAATAGTATTATTAAAAGTTATCTTTTAGTGATTTCTCATTTGTACCCATAGGCATGGTATTCTTTCTGTAGTTATTGTGATATTGGTATTGCTTAATGCCGGGTCATTGTTATCTATAGGTTCTCCTACCTTTATTTTTAGGAGCACAGTAGTTTTTCTGTGATGACTCCTGCACATACTCCTTCCTGTAATAATTTAGATAATCTACTTTGAATATCGTTACTTGGATTTCCCATAATTTTTTTGTACGTTTTTTTTTATCATTTAGAATATGTGTTACTATTTTTTGGTATAGATTTACATCCAGGACCACCACTGACCCACCCTTATCTGATTTCTTGATAATTAGATTTTTGTTGTGTCTTAGTTCTTTTAAGGCTTTTAACTCTGCTTTAGTCATATTATGTTTTTTTCCCTCATCTAAATGTCCTGCTAGAATTTTTAAATCTCTTTCCATTACAGATTGAAATGTATCCATAGTTTCATCTCCAATTTTTTTAGGATAAAAGTGGGGATTACTGTGACTTACTTGTACATTACCTATACTTTCCTTATCTCCACTAATTTCCTGTATTTCCTTTAATGTCAGTAGTGATTGTTGTTCTTAAAATGACATTTGTATATACTCATTATCCTCTTCCTCTTGTACTTGATATACATTTTTATCCCCATCATGATCTTTATTAATTTCAAAGAAACGTTTCACCATTAAAGACCTCATAAAACGATTAATGTCTAGCATTGTTTCAAAAACATTAAAATGTACAATAGGTGTGAAGTTCAATTCTTTCTTCAGGACATTAATTTGATGATTGGACAAAATAGAGGGGGTAAGCACAATGACATCATATTCCTCTTGTTGGTAATTTAGTTCTTTTTCCTCGTTGTCCCCCTCTGTTTTTTTGCGGCGATGCTTCCTTCCACCTCTTCTGCCACGTTTTTTGCTGATGTTGAAGTGTTGAGTTTATTCCTGCCCGCAAAACTAGCTTCTTTTTTATTATATTTATTTCTGTGGTATCGTCGTAGAATTTACCTTGGTTTTCTTTCCTGCTTCCTTGTATATATTTCATTTTTTTCATAATCATAATGATCTCTTTGGTGTTTGGCTCTTTTGGTTTCCATTATGGTAGACTCTAGTTTTCTTAAATTTCTTTTTATTTTTTCTTGTATTCTTTCCGACTCTTCATCATCTGCATAATCCTTTATTTTTTCCAATAAATCGTCTATGTTCTTTTGTGTTTCTTGTAACTTTTGTGTTTCAAAATCAACGATTAACTGTATTAATTTCAAAGAACAGTCCGACAAGATTTTATTCCAATTACTCAGAAATTCCTCAGTGTGAATAAATGAGGGCGTTTTCTTAAACCGCAACCCTCTAGGTATAATTCCCTTTTCCATGTAAATCTTCAAAGAGCTCCTATCCCACCATAGTTTTAATTCCTGGACTTGAGCTTTCTCCAATTGTTCAGAAGCCCAAATAATTCATCCTTACTTTCAGTTGGTTTGGCTTGCTCGCCAAAGACTTGAGCTAATTTAGCTTCTCTGTACATTTTATCAGGAGAGAATCGGAATGGTGGAAAAAAAAATAGTCTGGCCCTCGTACCCTCCGTATATAAATCATGTATGATAAGTGCTGGAAAATAGTAAAATATAGTTCCTTACTTCTGGGAGCAACACACCCTAGCTGGAAATGCAATAAGGAATAATAGGAAAAAATAGGTGTACGCTCCACATACGGATACCAATGAGTGCTCCAGCTCCGCCTCAGGCTTCCCTCCGCACGAGATCCTGGCCTCCAGCCATGGCTTCACAATAACAGGTGCAAAGAAAAACAATGGATCCAGCGGTAGGTAAACATTACGCCATCTTTACTTTAAATATAGGCACATATAGGAGGGTATATATTTTTCTAGCGCTGTAATTAAGGAAACTTGGTTAACTTTAAAGGGTTTTTTCCTTTGCGGGAAAAAAAGATGCAATGTATGCAGACATGTAAACAAAAGGGAGACATTCAGTGGCATGGAATGTGCAAATAAAATTTATAGTATCAAATATTTCATCAACTGTGACACTGAATACTTAGTCTATGCTATAGAATGTACGCTGTGCCAACAGTTGTATAATGGCAGTACAATACGCAAATTGAAAATCCGCGTAGCAGAACATCTTACCCATGTTAAACATAACTTTTCATCACACTCTGGGGAGGCTAAGCACTTTGTTGAAGTCCATCATGGATCTGTCGATAGCTTCTGCTGCTATGGAATAGAACGTGTGAAGCCTCCAAAAGGTGGAGGTGACTGTCGACACTTACTGCGCATGCGTGAGGCTTCATGGATCTACGAGCTAGGATCGCGAGCGCCGCAAGGTTTGAATATTCGCAATGACTTAGCGTACATTTACTAATCTGCATTATATTTTGTTATTTACTGATCCATGTAAAGTTTGTGATAGGAGGTATTCCCATAAGATTAAAAGATCGTGGTTTGCTGTTAAAGAGTTATACATTTGGGTAAAGGTGGAAGTGATGTCATCACAAGCCCAACCCCTTTTAACTATTTAAGAGTGTCAATTGTTTGTTGATGTATACCATGAACAAGGGCGCTTGTGTACGCCCGAAACGCATCGGAAGTCTGTACCCCGTATGTACCCTCCTATATGTGCCTATATTTAAAGTAAAGATGGCTTAACCTATAATGTTTAACCTATCGCTTGATCCATTGTTTTTCCTTACACCTGTTATTGTGAAGCCGTGGCTGGAGGCCAGGATCTCGTGCTGAGGGAAGCCTGAGGCGGAGCTGGAGCACTCATTGGTATCCGTATGTAGACTTTCATGGTGAGCGTACACCTATTTTTTGCTATTATTCCCTATTGCATTGCATTATACTGCTGTATAAAGTGTATTCCTTCTCTTATAGCAATATGTTGCTCATCTGCTGAAGCCATTCCTTTGGAATATGGTGTTGTTTATAAATAAAATATGGATGGTGGATGGTCAAGGGTGGAATGTAGTGCTAATAGATTTATTGACCATCCGGAATCCATATTGTCAGTATCTCTTTAAGAATAATAGATCTTAAGCTGTAAATTTCCTATGTTACTGAGAAGCAGTGCATATTGACACAGAGGGTTGTTATCAGGGCCTCGTTGTTTTGGGAACGCTGTAACTGAGATAATACTACCCAGCATGATTAGAGAGTGATCATGGGAACCCAGGTGTTCATGGCTCGGAGGTTTACAGCATCAAGTCATGTTTTTTTTCCAGTGCCAGGTTAACCTCTTAAGATCTGGCCATTTGAAGGAGGGTGGCCTTATACTGCAAAAGTACTGATCTGTCAGCTTGCGTAACACTTGGCAACGCAGGCATTTGCTTCAAGTAAGATATAAGCTGAGAAAGTTTGCAGCGAAGTTAGAAGTAGCTGGATCTGTGGGCTATAGAGGGACGCCTCGCCACCACAGTGTGGATCCCAGGTAGATCTCTCTATCTCGCTGGCCCCTTCTCCCAGCTGATGTTACAGATAGATGATGCTGATAAGATGCCTGGGGAAGCTTGGACCTGTATATGGGGGCATCCGTGCACGGTGTTGATATCAGGATTATCTCTCTATCTTTGTTGGTCCGTGTTACCAGCTGATGCCGATAGATGATGCTTATAAGATTCCTGATGAAGCTTTGACCCATATATAGGTGTGATGTAAGTATTTGTAATCCATATTATGCGTGCTTTGCCTTTGTAACCAATATTATGCAAAAGTATATACAATACCACACTATCTTCTTGTAGTTTTATGTAATCATTGAATTTTTCATATAATAAAGTAATAAACAATAAATAAATAAATAATAAATAATAAATAAAGTAAGCATTGGATGTTGCCTTCTTCAAAGCCATATGCGACCCTACAAATAGTTGGCAAAATATTGTTTTAGGTCAATTAGGAACCAAAATTATTTTTATTTGTCAAATGCCAGAATAATGAGAGAGAGAGAATGTTTAAAGCATTTTTATTACTTCCTGCAAAGTCAAAAGTCTACATATATTTCATTATTATTTGGTAGCATTGCCCATAAACGGTATGACTTGGGTCAAATGTTTTGGATATCCATCCACCAGCTTCTCACAATAGTTGGTAGGAATTTTGGCCCATTCCTCCTGACAGAACTGGTGTAACAGAGCCATGTTTGTAGGTCATCTTGCTCACACCTGCCTTTTCAGCTTTGCCCATACATAGGATTGATGTAACAGAGGCGGCGCTGACAGACGTATGCCGAGGCGCCGACCGCTGACTCGGGGTGTGGATCCTCTGTCGATTCACCAGCAGGCAAGGCGTGGTAGCTGGCTGGACAACGCCAGAGTGGAGGTCTAAAGGCCCCTGGTCTTCGCCAGTGCTCGCCACAAAGCGGGATGACTTGGTTGTTCTCCCCTACGGGACCCCAGGGTCATACCCCTTGACGTGGCTACATGCGGGTGACAAGCCGGTGGGTACAAGGACAGGAAAAAGGGAAGCATAGTGAGAACTAAGCAGGGCAGGTCAAAAACGTTACTCAGGAACGTGTCAGCAGGATACAGGAGGATAAACGTGTTACATTATAGCGACCACGGGTAGACGGCAGGACACTGGGGTAGGGTTTTAACACATCAGGTACAGAACCAGGGACACGGCAGGAACAGGAGAGCACATACTAGGACAGGAGTGACACGGCAGGATATGGGAGAACAGACACGACGCGGGCACGGCAAGAGGTGCTCAGATGACCAAGACACCGAGACCAGCTTCGCAGGGGTTAAAAAAGGCTCAACAGCAGCCCTGAGATGTGGCAGGAGCTCAAGATTGGAAAGCAGTGGGACACAGGCAAAAAGACTGCAATGAACTGACCCAGAGCAGAGGCAGGAACTTCCTCTTATAGCAGGGGTCAGAGGTAAATGAGGAAGATAGACAGAGGCATAACCTAGTAAAAGACAGGAAGCTGCAGCGCGCACGCCTGGAAGAGGAAAGAGCACACACAGGACCCAGGAAGCAACAAAACGGAACAGCGACAGGTAAGCACAGGAAGGACTGACACGCCGACGGCCCAAGGCAGGGAACCGCAGCTGTTGTGGAATACGTGACAGTACACACCCTCAAAGCCCCTCCTCCCCCTCCAAATCACAAAACATGGCATTCCACATAGTGTCAGGGGCCCGCAACTTCTGATGGGGGACAACCCCAAATACCAAGGTAAGGACTGATATAGCCAGTATAGGGAAAAAAAAAAAAAACCTAGATGAGGAAGTGCATGGAGGATGAACAAAGGGGCACTAGCCAAAAATGGGGGGGAACAGGGCGGGACCCATGAGCTAGGCAAACAGAGGACGCTTCAGGGGCGCGGGGACCATGAGATGGGCAAAGATGGACACTCTGGGCTGGGACATGACGTCTAGGCCAAACGGAAGATCAGGGGGGCTGAGTAAATGAGCTAAGCCAAACGGAAGTTCTGGGAGCTGGACATGAGCTAGGCCAAACGGAAGGCTCTGGGCTGGACCATGAGCTAGGCCAACGAAAGCTCTGGGCTGGACCATGAGATTGGCCATCGGAAAGCTCTGGGGACTGGACATCGACGCTAGGCCAAACGAAGACTTGGGGCTGGACCATGAGCTAGGCACGGAAGCTCTGGGCTGGACCATGAGCTTGGCTCCAAACGAAAGCTCTGGGCTGGACACATGAGCTGGCCTAAATGGGCGCTATGAGGCTGGACCATTGAGCTAGGCCAAACGGGCGCTCTGGGCCTGGACCATGAGTAGGCCAAACGGGCTTCCTGGGCTGGACCATGGCTAGGGCCAAACGGCGCGCTATGGGCTGGACATTGAGCTAGGGCCATTAAACGGCGCGCTCTGGGCTGGACCATGAGCTCGGCTACAAACGGGCGCTCTGGGCTGACATGAGCTAGGGGCAAACGGGAGGCGCTCTGGGATGGACCATGAGATGATAGGCCAATAAGGGAACGCGCTATGGGCTGGTGGGACCATGAGCTAGGCCAAACGGGCGCTCTGGGTCTTGGACCATGAGCTAGGCCAAACGGGTTGTAGCTGCCTGGGGCTTGGACCATGAGATAGGCCAAACGGCGCGCTCTGGGCTGGTACCATGAGCTAGGCCAAATGGGCGTCTGGGACTGGACCATGAGCTAGGACAAACACGGGCGCTCTGGGCTGGAAAACATGAGCTAGGCAAACGGGCGGAGATGGGCTGGACCATGAGCTAGGCCAAACGGGCGCTCTGGAGGGGACCTGATGGAGCTAGCGCCCAACGGGCGCTGCTCTGGCTGGACGTATGAGCTAGGCCTCAACACGGGGGCGCTTGGCTGGACCATGAGTAGCCAAACGGGCGCCTCTGGCTGGACCATGAGCTAGGCCAAGACGGGTCGCTCTGGGGCTGGGACCATGGAGCTGGCTCCAAACGGGCGCCTCTGGGCTTGACCATGAGCTAGGCCAAACGGGCCGCTTGGGCGTACATGAGCTAGGCAAGGTTTCGCGCTCTGGGCGTACCATTGGGATAGGCAAAGGCCGCTTGGGCGTACCATGAGCTACGGCATACGGGCGCTCTGGGCGTACCATGAGTAGCAACGGGCGTATGGGCGAACCATGAGCCAGCGGGGACAGGGAGACTGACACTCTGGGCGTACCATGAGCCAGCGGACTAGGGAGGGAATGACACTTTGGGGTACTGAGCCAGCGGCAGGGAGGACTGTACACTGGGGTACCATGAGCCAGCGGAAGGGAGACTGACACTCTGGGCGTACCATGAGCCAGGGACAGGGAGACTGACACTTTCTGGGCTACCATGAGCCAGCGGACAGGGAGACTGACACTCTGGGTGCGATTACCATTGAGCCAGCTGACAGGGAGCACTGACACTCTGGGCGTACATGAGCCAGCGGACAGGAGACTGACACTCTGGGTCGTACCCATGAGCCAGCGGACAGGGAGACTAGGGACACTCCTGCCGGGTGAAACCGTGAGCAGCGGACAGACAGACACTCTGGGCGGAACATGAGCCAGGAAAGGGTTGCAGACGCTGTAGACGAGGGCGAGGGGTCACCCGGCGGGATCCATGGTAAGTTAATACTGTAAACAGAGGCGGCGCTGACAGACGTATGCCGAGGCGATTCCGACCGCTGACATCGGGTGTGGATCCTCTGTGATCACCGCAGCAAGGTGGTAGCTGGAGGACGCTGCGCAGGAGTGGAGTCTTAAAAGGGCCCTGGTTCTTCGCCAGAGCCCGCCGCAAAGCGGAAAATGGACTTGGTGCGGGACCCCCAAGGTACTACCCCTGACGTGGCTACCTGCGGTGAAGCCGGGGTACAGGACAGGAACCGAAACATAGGAGAGCATAAGCAGGGCAGGTAAAACGTACTCAGGAACACAGCAGGATACAGGAGGGATAAACGTACATATAGCACCGACAGGATACGGCAGGAACTGGGACGGGTAACACATCAGGTACCAGACCCAGGGGAAACATGGCGGAGGGAACAGGAGAGCACATACGGACAGGGAACAGGCAGATACAGGAGAACAGGACACGACGGGTACGGGAACGGCCAGGAGCTCAGATTGTCCAAGACACTGGACCAGCATCTCAGGGGTTAAGGTCTCAATCAGTCGTAGGACATGAGGATGCTGGCAGTGAGCTCAAGATGGAAAGCAGTGGAGCCAGAGCAAAAGACTGCAATGAACTGACCCAGTGCAGAGCAGGAACTTCTCTTATAGGCAGGGGTCAGAGGTTAAAGAGGAAGTTAGGACAGAGACAATAACCTATAAAAAGACAGAAGCTGCAGCGCGCGCCACTAAGAGGAACAGAGCACACACAGGACCCAGGAAGCACAGAACAGGACAGGACAGGTAAGCACAGGAAGGCACGACAACGCTCGCGGCCCAAGGCAGGGAACCGCAGCGTGAAACCGTGACAAGTTGAGATCAGGCTTTGTGATGGCACTCACTTAAAAATGGTATTGAATATTCTAAGCCCACTATTGTACAGTTTGGCAGCATGCTTCAGGTCATTGTCCTTTGGAAGACCCATTTCTGCCCAAGCTTCCTGGCTGATGTCTTGAGATGTTTCTTCAGTATTGCCACATAATCTTCTTTACTCATGCCATCTTTTGTGAAGTGCACCAGTCCCTCCTGCAGCAAAACAACCCCACACATGATGCTGCCTCTCCCATGTTGTTTACAGTTGGGATGGTGTTCTTAGGTTTCCAAGCTTTCCATTTTCCTCCAAACATAACAATGGTCAATTATGGCCCCAAAACAGTTAATTTTTAGTTTTGTCAAATCATACGACATGTCTCCAAAAATGTCATAATTTGTCTTTGTTCCTGTGTGCATTTGCAAACATTAATCAGGCTTTTATATGTTTCTTTTTGGCTGTAATGGCTTCTCCTGGCAGGAGTGCCTTTCAGCTCATTGTTGATAAGTACTTGTTTCACTGTAGATAATAACACATCTTTCCAGCCCCACCATATTTTTCACAAGGTCTTTTTATTTGTTCTTGGGTTGATATGCACATTTTTTCCAAAAACACGTTCATTTCCCCGAGACACAGAACCTGCTCCCTTCCCGAGCAGTTGATGGCGGGGATTCCCATCTTTTTTTGTACTTGCATATAATTGTTTGTCAGATGAACAAGGACCCTTTGGGGGATCTGGAAAATTTCACCCCAAAGGATGATCCGACTTTTGCAAGTCCCAATTTTCCTTAATCCCTTGGGTGATATCCTTTCCCGATATCTTGGCTGATTTCTTTTGACTTTCCCCTGATTTTACACACAAAAGCAGTGTGTTTTGGTGGTTTAAAAATCTCCAAAGTGTGTCTCTAATTAACCCCAGTGTTGCCAATTAGGGCCTAAAAGCAGTTCCAAAAGACTTTTACCTTATCTATGGGGGGGTCCCAAATTGTTTTTTTAAAAGGGATACTAATCCTGTGTAGGGAAACTTTTGAATTTATCTCTCAATATTTGGCATTTTACAAATATAAATAATTTTGGGAATCCCAATTGACCTAAAAAGAGTAAGGTTTTATTCCCCATTTCAAGTCAGTGTTAAAAAAAATTGATATGTGTCTTTTTATATAGTGTATTTCCCCGGGTTCACGCCGCGGGGTTCCGTATGGACTCGCAGGTCCCGTGTCGGTTGTGTCCCCGCTGCTGTGCGACATCCTCGGTGTCCCTGGCTCTGGTTCCCAAACCCCCGCTTCCTACATCCCTGGCATCCCGTGTGCACATGCCCCTCTAGGGCACGCACCGGGACTGTCATAATTTTAAAGAAACCCGTGTTCCGCTAAGGACCCCCACCTTGGGGTTAAAAACGAATTTCCTCCCTGTCTTTGTGTCAGTTCGTTGTTGTACCCGCACTAGAACTTGCCCCCCCTTGGCTGCTGACGCTGCCCCCTTTTTCATATTTTTCCTGTGCGATCATCGCTCCGCTGTACACCTGCCCTGCCCCAGTTGCCATCTACCTGCTTACCTTTGCTATACAGTACCTGTTATCATCCTGGACTGTGCCATCAGTTCCCCCTACTCCTGGACTGTGTGTACTTTTTTGGGCTCATTGCAGTCCCCTGTCTACGCTCCTACGCCCGTACCCGGACCTGCACTTGGCACCCCGCCGCACTAACATCGGCCCCCGCGGGGGGCCCCGAGGATCCCCACCAGTACACGGGCGGCGCTTGGGAATACGCTGTCAACCCCCCGCCCCGTTACGTATGTAAAACTTCTGGTTCAATTTTTAAGTGCTTATGTTATTTATGAAACAATTTTTGATGTACCATACTTTATTATTTGGTTTTGTGTATTAATAAATCAAAGTGGGTGTACTTTTTTATGTTATGCCATTTTGTCATAGAAAAAAAAAAAAAATCAAAAATTCCCAAAAATTGTCACCAGGGGTCACTGACACATCCTGAAAGAGAGATTTTGGTAGGCATTTGCTTAGAAAAAACATAGTGAAAACTGTGATGATTTTTTCCAAAATCAGCTCTTTACCAAAAGTATAAGAAACATGTAGAGTTTTAAGTAACAAAATTTGGCCCTTCCCTTTGTTTGTCAAAAAATATGTTTGTTTTTACAACCCCAATGAAGAAAATAAACTAAAAAACGGTTAGGGCCCTGCCTTTCTCAAATAATCCATTACTTATTCAAATCTATTTTTAAAATTTTTGCGGATTTGTTGTTTCGAATACTTAGATAAAAAGGTACAAATTTTTATTAAGTGGCATGAATGTTTGTAAAGTATAACTCTGTTTTCAAGCAGTGTTTTATATTGTATCTTACGTTTTTGCATTAAAAAAATTTTAAACTTTTTTCCAATGTGAGGCATATTTTTCTTTACTATAATGCTAATTTCTGAACAAACGTAAAAAATTTGCTGTAATTAAAAATATGACAAACGAAATCATGTTTCTATCTGGGTTTTTTTTATTCGACAAATTTAAACAATGGAAATTAAAAATGTATAAAAGGGTTGTAAAGATTAGAAAAAAATATGGCTGCCCATTTTTAGATATAGAAACACTCTTGTGTTTGGTATTCCAGCACAGCCGTTGTCTTTGACCAAAGGACAAAAAGCCCAATCAGAAGAGTTGGCTGTTTCTTGAAGAAATTTGACATACTTTCTTAAAACACCTATATTTTGGTGTAGATAACTTTTAACACATACAATATTTAATATCAAAAATTTTAGGTACCCCCCATATTTCCCGTGTTCCCTAAAAATATGATATTTGTTGGGGCCCCGATGACCTTGTATTTGGGAAAAATTGTATGAGACAGTTAACGCTATGGAAAACTGTAATTGTACCAAAAAATGCAAAATGAAGATGAAAAATATTAAGAAGGGAAGTAATCCCAAAAAAGAAATTCTTACATTAACAATCAAAAAGAGCTGCTGGTTCTGGAGACCCTTTTATTTAAAAATTATCAGTTTTTGGGTAATGTACTTTATGCACATGTGAGGAAAAAAGAAAATGGTCCCTCCCGGGTGCCAAAAGGAATTGCCATCCTGACACATGAAAGAGTAGTACAGGAATGTAGAAACGCACTGTATGAAGAGGCACTCTAGACCACCATAAATGCATCTAAAAAACTAGTACATGAAAGAGCAGTCAGGACATGTAGTACTCTTGTACTGTGGGAGGAGGTAGACCATCAATAACTGCATCCCCCTCACTAATACTGTAAGAGAAGTAAAGACTGTAGTACACCTGTACGTAAAGGGGCCACTAGACCGCCAATCCTGCACCCCTCACTAAACATGTAAGAGCATACAGGAATGTAGTACCCACTGTACTGTAGAGAAACATTTTACTAGCCCACCAATCATGCTGTATTTCACAGTACATGCAAAAGCAGAACATGTAGTACCACACTGTGTGTAGAGAAGCGCTATTCCCACCAACCCTGCAGCACCTCACTAATACATGTAAGGCAGTACAGAACATGTGTACTGCACTTACTGTAGGAGGTATTACAAGGCCATTCACTGCATGTACTTCACTAATAGATGTAAGAGCAGTACAGGACATGTAGTACTGCACTGTTCTAAAGAGAGGCACTGTACACCGCCAATCACTGCATGCACCTCACAAAACAATGTACTGTAACAGCAGTACAGGACAAGAAATACCACACTATACTGTAGAGAGGTGCTACTAGACTGCCAATTACTGCATGCACCTCACTAATACATATAAGAGCAGTACAGGACATGTAGTACCACACTGTACTGTGGAGAGGTGCTTCTAGACCGCCAATTACTGCATGTACTCTACTAAAAGTGTGTGGGCCATTGTAAGTTGAACACATTGTATTATGGGGCCATTGTAACTTGAGGAACCAATGTATTAAGTAAATACTGAAAGGAAGGCATTTTGATGAGATTATTTACATCAAAAGTAATATGTTAACAACACTGGAATCCACTCCACAAAACCAGTTTCAAAATTGCAAAGTGCTGGCACTGGTCCATAGCTTCCCACAGGGACTACTTTAAAAGAAACCCACAGAAATATTCAACTGTGAGATTATAGAATCTTACCCGATAAGTTTGTGAATGTTACTGTCAGACCCCCTATGAAATGAAAAGCACACAGAGGAACATTGATTGTAAAAAACTTTAAAATTTTGCTATATTATCACCATTGCCTGGGGCCTACTTCATGATGGAAAGTAAATTTCAGTGAAACTATATTACATAACTTTTGGATTGTGGGGGATTATTTAAGTTTTAACACCAAGTGTGACTTTCAATTTACTTATGATTTAAAGATACTAAAAATACAGTTCCGAAAATTATCAAGCAAAAGAGTACAGCCCTTGTTCGAGCACATACATAAGCTCAAAATATTTTTTTAAACACTGCTTAGTTCCCCATTTTACGTTTATATCTTCTGTAGGCAGAAAAAAAAAAATTAGTTAGTATCCTTAAAACAGAAATCTTCATAAAACTACATCAAAGCCTTCTTTTTTGATGATTCCAACTCATCTTGAAATTTGTGCTGTTTGTTTCTCTCGGGGTTGTAAGCTTTAAAACCACCCCTTTTTAAAGTCTTGATTTCAGAGGAAAGAAATGAATTTTTTGAAAGAAGAAGGCTTTGTTTCCCTTTGGTAAAATCTCAAAGTTAAAAAAAAAACTTATTGACCAATGGACTTAGAAAAAAATTCCAAGCCTGGGGGACAGAAAGTAATTTACAAATTTTTTGTGGATGTTTGGTTGGTCACGATATAATTAATTACTTATTACAATGATTTTTTGGGTTGTGGTACTAAAGCACCTTGCTTAAAAATTTATGAAGGGGTTAGTA
>JAODAL010034130.1:0-44662 GCA_025379985.1 Phyllomedusa bahiana | reverse complement strand
AGATAGCCCCCCCCTCTACACTGTCTCAGTTTTTATAAAAAAACCTTCCCCCCCTAGGATGACCCTCCCCCCCTACACTGTCGGGGCAAGTATTAATGAAAACCCTTTTTCCCAAAAGGATAAAAGCCTCCCCCCTACAACGCTCAATTAAAAACCTTGCCCCAGGATGAGCCTCCCCCTCTACACGTCTGGTAGGATGGGAAACCTTGCCCCTAGGTACCTCCCCCCCCTAATTCCCATATGAAATAAAACCTTGCCCCTAGGATAGCCCCCCCTCACACTGTCTCAGTAATATAACCTTTGCCCTAGATGACCCCCCCCCTACCTGCTGAGATGATATGAAGTTTTTCCCCTAGGATGACCCCCCCCTCTACACGTTGATAGAAATAAGCCTCCCCCCTAGGAAGCCTCCCCCTTTACACGTCCAGTAAATGGGAAACCTTGCCCTAGGTACCCTCCCCCTCTACCTTTGCATTTGGGAAAAGGAACCTTCCCCTAGGAAAACCTCCCCCTCTAACAAATGCAGTATTAAAGAAAACTTGCCCGGGGGAAAGACCCCCCCCCCCCTCACACTGTCGCTTTAAGTAACCGCCCTAGTGGCCTCCCCCTCCATTTTCCAGTATAAGGGGAAAGCCGCCTAGGATGAGCCTCCCCTCTACACTGTCTGCAGTATGATTGTGAAGCCTTGCCCCTAGGATGAGCCTCTCTCTCTACACTGTCTGCAGTATTATAGTGAAGCCTTGCCCCTTGGATGAGCCTCCCCCTCTACACTGTCTGCAGTATGATAGTGAAACCTTGCCCCTAGGATGAGCCTCCCCCTCTACACTGTCTGCAGTATGATAATGAAGCCTTGTCCCTAGGATGAGCCTCCCCCTCTACACTGTCTGCAGTATGATAGTAAAGCCTTGCCCCTAGGATTAGCCTCCCTCTAACTTCTTGCAGTATGATAGAGAAGCCTTGCCCCTAGGATGAGCCTCCCTCTCTACACTGTCTGCAGTATGATAGTGAAGCCTTGCCCCTAGGATGAGCCTCCCCCTCTACACTGTCTGCAGTATGATAGTGAAGCCTTGCCCCTAGGATGAGCCTCCCCCTCTACACTGTCTGCAGTATGATAGTGAAGCCTTGCCCCTAGGATGAGCCTCCCCCTCTACACTGTCTGCAGTATGATAGTGAAGCCTTGCCCTAGGATGAGCCTCCCCCTCTAACTTCTGCAGTAGAAAAGAAGCCTTGCCCCTAGGATGAGCCTCCCTCTCTACACTGTCTGCAATATGATAGTGAAGCCTTGTCCCTGGGATGAGCCTCCCTCTCTACACTGTCTGCAGTATGATAGAAAAGCCTTGCCCCTAGGATGAGCCTCCCCCTCAACACAGTCTGCAGTATGATAGAGCCTTGCCCCTGGGATGAGCCTCCCCTCTAACTTTGCAGTATGATAGTAAATCCTTGCCCTTAGGATGAGCCTCCCCCTCTACACTGTCTGCAGTAGGATAGTGAAGCCTTGCCCCTAGGATTAGCCTCCCCCTCAACACTGTCGCGTATGATAGTAACCTTGCCCTAGGATGACCTCCCCCTCTACACTTCGCAGTATGATAGTAGAAGCCTTGTCCCTAGGATGTGCCTCCTCTCTACACTGTCTGCAGTATGATAGTGAAGCCTTGCCCCTAGGATGAGCCTCCCCCTCTACACTGTCTGCAGTATGATAATGAAGCCTTGACCCTAGGATGAGCCTCCCCCTCTACACTGTCTGCAGTATGATAGTGAAGCCTTGCCCCTAGGATGAGCCTCCCCCTCTACACTGTCTGCAGTATGATAGTAAAGCCTTGCCCCTAGGATGAGCCTCCCCCTCTACACTGTCTGCAGTATGATAGTAAATCCTTGCCCCTAGGATGAGCCTCCCCCTCTACACTGTCTGCAGTATGATAGTGAAGCCTTGCCCCTAGGATGAGCCTCCCCCTCTACACTGTCTGCAGTATGATAGTGAAGCCTTGTCCCTAGGATGAGCCTCCCCCTCTACACTGTCTGCAGTATGATAGTGAAGCCTTGCCCCTAGGATGAGCCTCCCCCTCTACACTGTCTGCAGTATGATAGTGAAGCCTTGCCCTTAGGATGTGCCTCCCCCTCTACACTTTTGCAGTTGATAGAAACCTTTGCCCTTTTAATACCCTCCCCCTCTCCTGTCTGAGTATGAAAATGAACCTTGCCCTAGATACCTCCCCCTCTAACTTCGAGAAATATAGAAAAAACCTTCCCCCTAGGAGACCCCCCCCTCCCTGCCCTCATATATGTAAACCTTCCCCCTTTGGATAGCCCCCCCCTCTAACATCGCAGTAATATAACCTTGCCCCCTAGGAGGCCTCCCCTCTACATTTCCTGCAGTTTTAAGTGAACTTGCCCCTGGGATGACCTCCCCCTCACACGTCGCAGTTTTATAGGAACCCTTCCCCCCAGGATAGCCTCCCCCTCTACACTGTTGCATAATAGTGAACCTTCCCCCGGGGATAGCCTCCCCCTCAAACGTTGCATATATATAAAACCTTGCCCCTAGGATACCCTCCCCCCTACCTCTAAATAAAATTGTAAACCCCCCCTTGCCTAAAAATGAGCCCAATCCCCCCCTACCTGTCTGCAGTATATATAACCCTTCCCCCTGGATGAGCCTCCCCCTCTAACTTTGCAGTATGAAATGAACCTTTGTCCCTGGGATGACCCCCCCCCTCTACACTGTCTGAAGTATGATAGTAAAGCCTTGCCCTTAGAAGACCCCCCCCCTCTCACTTCCAGTATGATAAAAAACCTTGCCCCTAATACCCCCCCCAAAATTTCCTGCAGTATATTAAAAAAACTTCCCCTGGGATTACCCCCCCCCCTCAAACCCTTCTGCAGTATGATAGTAAAGTTGCCCCTAGTGAAGAGGCCATGCCCCTAGGATGACCTCCCCCTCTACACTTTAATCCAGTAAGATAATGAAGCCTTTCCCTAGGATGTACCTGCCCCTCTACACTGTCCTTGGCGGTAGTGGAAGTAAATCCTTGCCCTTAGGATGAGCATCCCCCTATACTCTTTCTGCAGTATGATAATGAAACCTTGTCCCTAGGATGAGCCCCCCCCTCTAGACTATCTGTAGTATGATAGTAAAACGTTGCCCCTAGGATGAGCCTCCCTCTCTACACTGCAGTATTATAGTGAAGCCTTGACCTTAGGATGAGCCTCCCTCTCTACACTGTCTGCCAGTAATAATAGTGAAAGCCATGCCCTAGGATAGCCTCCTCTCAACAACTTGTCTGCAGTATAATATGAAGCCCTTGCCCCCTAGATGAGCCTCCCCCCTTACACTGTCTGCAGTAATTAGTGAAGGCCTATGCCCCTTAGGATGAGCCTCCCCCTCTACACTGTCTGCAGTATGATAGTAAAGCCTTGCCCCTAGGATTAGCCCCCCCACTCTAGACTGTCTGCAGTATGAATAGTGAAGAAAAAGCCATATGCCCCTAGGATGAGCCTCCCCCTCTAGACTGTATGCAGTATGATAATGAAGCCTTGTCCCTAGGATGAGCCTCCCCCTCTACACTGTCTGCAGTATGATAGTAAATCCTTGCCCTTAGGATGAGCATCCCCCTCTACTCTGTCTGCAGTATGATAATGAAGCCTTGTCCCTAGGATGAGCCTCCCCCTTCTAAGACATCTGGCAGTAATGATAGAAAAACGTAGCCCCAAGGAATGAGCCACCCTCTCTTCACTGCAGTAATTAAAGTGAGCCTGGACTTAGGATTAGCCTTCCCCTCACTACATGTCTGTCAGTATTATATTGAAGCGCCATGCCCCTAGGAAGAGCCTCCCTCTCAACACTGTCTGCATATAAATGTGAAGGCCTGCCCCTAGGATGAGCCTCCCCCCTTACACTGACTGCCATGTATGATTAGAGAAGCCTTGCCCCTAGGATGAGCCTCCCCCCGCTACACAGTCATGCAGTATTATAAAGAAGCCTTGTCCCTAGGGATGACCATCCCCTCTACACTGCCTGCCAGTAATGATAGTAAAATCCTTGCCCATAGGATGAGCATCCCCTCTACTCCTGTCCTGCAGTATGAATCATGAAGCCGTTTCCTAGATGAGCCTCCCCCTCTAGACTATCTGCAGTATGATAGTAAAACGTTGCCCCTAGGATGAGCCTCCCCCTCTACATTGTCTGCAGTTATAGTGAAGCCTTGCCCTTAGGATGAGCCTCCCCCTCTACACTATCTGCAGTAAGATAGAGAAGCCTTGTCCCATCTGTATGATAGCCTCGTCCCCCTCTAAAAAACACTGTCTGCAGTATGATAGTGAAGCCTTGTCCCTAGGATGAGCCTCCGCACAACACGGTCGGCAGTGAGATAGTGAATCTTTGCCCCTATATGATCCTGCCCCCCCTACACTTTCCGCAGTTATGATATGACCTTGTCCCTAGATGTGCCTCCCTCAACCAACTGTCGCAGTAATGATAGTGAATCCTTGCCCCCTAGTAATGAGCCTACCCCCTCTGACACTGACTGCAGTATGATAGTGAAGTCCTTTGTCCCAGGATGAGCCTCCTCTTTACAACAGTCTGCAGTATGATAGTGAATCCTTGCCCCTAGGATGAGCCTCCCCCTCTACACTGTCTGCAGTATGATAGCAAAGCCGTGCCCTTAGGATGAGCCTCCCCCTATACACTGTCTGTAGTTTGATAGTAAATCCTTGCCCTTAAGATGAACCTCCCCCTCTACACTATCTGCAGTATGATAGTAAATCCTTGCCCATAGGATGAACCTCCCCCTCTACACTGTCTGCAGTATGATAGTAAAAACTGCCCGTCAGAATGACCACCCCCCCCTCACCACTGTCCCCCTGCAGAAGATAATGAAAGCCTTGTCCCTAGGATTGACCTTCCCCCTCTACAAGACTGTCCTGCAGAATGATATTGAAGCCTTGACCTTAGGATGAGCCTCCCCCCTCTACACTGTCTGCAGTATGATAGTAAAGCCTTGCCCCTAGGATTAGCCCCCCACTCTAGACTGTCTGCAGTATGAAGTGAAGCCTAGCCCCTAGATAGCCTCCCCCTCTATACACTGTAATGCAGTAATGATTATGAAGCCATTGTCCCTAGGATGAGACCTCCCCCCTCTACAACTGTCTGCAGTATGATATAAATCCTTGCCCATAGGATGGAGCCATCCCCCCCTCTACGACTGTCTGCAGTATGATAATGAGCCTTGTCCCTAGGATGAGCCTCCCCCACTAACTATTCTGCTGTATGATAGTAAAACTTGCCTCCTAGATGACCCATTCCATCCACTGCACTTGCAGTAATATAGTAGAAAGCCTTGACCTTAGGATGAGCCTCCCCCTCTACACTGTCTGCAGTATTATAGTGAAGCCTTGCCCCTAGGATGAGCCTCCCTCTCTACACTGTCTGCAGTATTATAGTGAAAGCTTGCCCCTAGGATGAGCCTCCCCCCTTCAACTGACTGCAGATGATATTGGAAGCCTTGCCCCTAGGTATGAGCCCCCCCTCTACACTGTTCTGCAGTAAGATAATGAAGCCTTGTCCCTAGGATGAGCCTCCCCCTCTACACTGAGTCTGCAGTATTATATAAATCCTTGCCCTTAGGATGAGCATCCCCCTCTACTCTGTCTGCAGTATGATAATGAAGCCTTGTCCCTAGGATGGCCTCCCCTCTAGACTATCTGCAGTATGATAGTAAAACGTTGCCCCTAGGATGAGCCTCCCCCTCTACATTGTCTGCAGTTATAGTGAAGCCTTGCCCAAAGGATGAGCCTCCCCCTCTACACTATCTGCAGTATGATAGAGAAGCCTTGTCCCTAGGATGAGCCTCCCCCTCTACACTGTCTGCAGTATGATAATGAAGCCTTGTCCCTAGGATGAGCCTCCCCCTCTACACGTGTCTAGCCAGTGTGAATAGTGAAGCCTTTGCCCCTAGGATAGAGCCTCCCCCTCGTACACAGTCGTGGCAGTATGATAGAGAAGCCTATGTCACTAGGAATGTGCCACCCCATCTACACAGTCTGCCGTAAGATAAGTGAAGCTATGCCCCCTAGTATGAGCCTCCCCCTCTACACTGACTGCAGTATGATAGTAAATCCTTGCCCTTAGGATGAGCCTCCCCCTCTAAACAATCTGCAGTATGATAGAGAAGCCTTGCCCCAAGAGAAGTCCTCCCTCCTACACAGTCTGCAGTATGATAGCTGAAGCCCATGTCCCAGGATGGAAGCCTCCCCTCTCTTACAACTGCTGCGAGTATGAAGAAAGCCCTTGCCCCTAGGATAAGCCCTCCCCCCACTAACACGTCACTGCAATAAGAGTAGTGAAAGCGCCATGCCCTAGGGTGAGCCTCCCCTCTAGACTATCTGCAGTAGATAGAGAAACCTTGCCCCTATGATGTATCCACCTCCCCCTCTACACTGTCTGCAGTATGATAGCAAAGCCGTGCCCTTAGGATGAGCCTCCCCCTCTACACTGTCTGTAGTATGATAGTAAATCCTTGCCCTTAAGATGAACCTCCCCCTCTACACTATCTGCAGTATGATAGTAAATCCTTGCCCTTAGGATGAACCTCCCCCTCTACACTGTCTGCAGTATGATAGTAAATCCTTGCCCTTAGAATGAGCCTCCCCCTCTCCACTGTCTGCAGTATGATAATGAAGCCTTGTCCCTAGGATGAGCCTCCCCCTCTACACTGTCTGCAGTATGATAGTAAATCCTTGCCCTTAGGATGAGCCTCCCCCTCTACACTGTCTGCAGTATGATAGTAAAGCCTTGCCCCTAGGATTAGCCCCCCCCCTCTAGACTATATGCAGTATGATAGTAAAACGTTGCCCCTAGGATGAGCCTCCCTCTTAACACTGACTGCAGATGATATGAAGCTTGGCCCCTAGATTCAGCCTTCCCCCCCCTCTACAACTGTCTTGCAGTAAGATAGTGAAGCCTTGCCCCTAGGAATAAATCCTCTCACCCCTACACTGTGCCAGCAGTATTATAGTGAAGCCTTGCCCCTTGGATGAGCCTCCCCCTCTACACTGTCTGCAGTATGATAGTGAAACCTTGCCCCTAGGATGAGCCTCCCCCTCTAGACTATCTGCAGTATGATAATGAAGCCTTGTCCCTAGGATGAGCCTCCCCCTCTACACTGTCTAGCAGTAATGATAAAGAACCTTGTCCCTAGGAATGACCTCCCCCCTCTACACTGACCTGCCAGTATGAAGTAATCCTTGCCCTTAGGATGAGCCTCCCCCTCTACACTGTCTGCAGTATGATAATGAAGCCTTGTCCCTAGGATGAGCCTTCCCCTCTACACTGTCTGCAGTATGATAGTAAATCCTTGCCCTTAGGATGAGCCTCCCCCTCTACACTGTCTGCAGTAGGATAGTAAAGCCTTGCCCCTAGGATTAGCCTCCCCCTCTAGACTATCTGCAGTATTATAGTAAAACGTTGCCCCTAGGATTAGCCTCCCCCTCTACACTGTCTGCAGTATGATAATGAAGCCTTGCCCCTAGGATGAGCCTCCCCCACAAACGTGTCTGCAGTATATAGTAAAGCCTTGTCATTAGAAGAGCCCTCCCCCTCACAACTGTCTGCCGTAGGATAGTGCAGCCTTGCCCTAGGATGACCTCCCCTCTACACTGTCTGCAGTAATGAATTAGTGAAAGCTTGCCCCTAGGATGAGCCTCCCCCTCTACACTGTCTGCAGTATGATAGTGAAACCTTGCCCCTAGGATGAGCCTCCCCTCTAACTGTCCTGCAGCTAGAATAATTGAAGCCTTTCCCTAGGATGATCCTCCCCCTCTACACTATCTGCAGAATGATCGAGAAGCCTTGCCCCTATGTATGAGCCTCCCCCACTACACAGTCAGCAGTATGATAGTGAAGCCTTGCTTCTAGGGATGAGCCTCGCCCTTCACTACACTGATCTCCAGTATTATAGTTGAAGCCTTCGCCCCTAAGGATGAGCCTACCCCCTCCACACTGTCTGCCAGTATGATATTGAATGCCCTTGCCCCTAGGATGAGCCCTCGCCTCGCAGCACTGCAGTATAATAGTCGGAAGCCTCACCTTTGTATGAAGCCTCCCTCTCTACACTGATACTCAGTATTATCGTGAGCCGTTGCCCCTAGTATGAGCCTCCCTCTCTACACTGTCTGCAGTATTATAGTGAAGCCTTGCCCCTAGGATGAGCCTCCCTCTCTACACTGTCTGCAGTATTATAGTGAAGCCTTGCCCCTAGGATGAGCCTCCCCCTCTACACTGTCTGCAGTATGATAGTAAATCCTTGCCCTTAGGATGAGCCTCCCCCTCTACTCTGTCTGCAGTATGATAATGAAGCCTTGTCCCTAGGATGAGCCTCCCCCTCTAGACTATCTGCAGTATGATAGTAAAACGTTGCCCCTAGGATGAGCCTCCCCCTCTACACTGTCTGCAGTTATAGTGAAGCCTTGCCCTTAGGATGAGCCTCCCCCTCTACACTATCTGCAGTATGATAGAGAAGCCTTGTCCCTAGGATGAGCCTCCCCCTCTACACTGTCTGCAGTATGATAGTGAAGCCTTGTCCCTAGGATGAGCCTCCGCTCTACACTGTCCTAGCAGTAATGATAGTGAAACCTTGCCCCTAGTGATGAATCCTCCCTCTCTACCCTGTCTTGCAGTAAAGAAATAGTGGAAGCCTTGTCCCCTAGGAATGCCTCCCCTCTACACATTTCTTCTGCAGTATGATAGAATCCTTGCCCTTAGATGAGCCTCCCGCCTCTACACTGTCTGCAGAAGGAAAGTAAAGTCCTAGCCCCAGGATTAATTAGCCTCCCCCTCTAGACTATCTTCAGTAAGGATAATAGAAACGTTGCCCCTAGGAATTAGCCTCCCCCATCTAACACTGTCCCTTGCAGTAATGATAGTGGAAAGCCTTGCCCCATAGGATGGAGCCTACCCCCCTTCTACACTGTCCTGCATAAGAATAGAAAAGCCTTGACCTTAGGATGAGCCTCCCTCTCTACACTGTCTGCAGTATATAGTGAAGCCTTGCCCCTAGGATGAGCTCTCTCTCCTACACTGATGCATTATTTATAGAGAAGCCTTGCCCCTATGATGAAGCCTCCCCCTCAACAACATGTCTGCAGTATTATAGTAGAAAGCTTGCCCCTAGGATGGAGGCCTCCCCCTCTACAAACTGTCTGCAGATAAGATAGTGAACCCTAGCCCCTAGGATTAGCCTGCACCTCCCCCTCCAAGACTGTCTTCAGTCATGGATACTGAAGCCATGTCCCCTAGATAGCTCCCCGCTCTACCACTGTCTTGCAGTAAGATAGTGAAGCCCTTTGCCCCTAGGATGAGCCTCCCGCCCACTACCTGCCTGCAGTATGATAGAGAAGCCTTGCCCCTAGGATGAGCCTCCCTCTCTACACTGGTCTGCAGTAAATGAAGTGAAGCCTTTTCCCCCTAAGATGACCTCCCTCTCTACACTGTCCTGCATGTAATTATAGTGAAGCCCTTGTCCCCTAGGATGATCCTCCCCCCCACTACATACACTGTCCCTGCAAGTATGAAAGTGAAAAGCCTTGCCCCTAGGATGAGCCTCCCTCTCTGCACTGCAGTATTATAGTGAAGCCTTGACCTTAGGATGAGCCTCCCTCTCTACACTGTCTGCAGTACTATAGTGAAGACCCTGCCCCTAAGATTGGGAGCCTCCCTCTCTACCACTGTCAGCAGTAATTTATAGTGAAGCCTTTGGCCCCTAGGATGAGCCTACCCCCTACTAAACAAATCTGCAGTATGATGTGAAAGACCTTGCCCCTAGGATGAAGCCTCCCCGCTCTACACTGTATGCAGTATGATAATGAAGCCTTGTCCCTAGGATGAGCCTCCCCCTCTACACTGTCTGCAGTATGATAGTAAAGTCCATACCCTAAGGATGAACATCCCCCACTACTCAGTTCTGCAGTATGATTAATGAATCCTTGAACGCCTAAGGATGAAGCCTCCCCCTTCTAGACTATCTGCAAGCATCTGATAGATAAAACATAGCCCCTAGGATGAGCCGTCTCCCCCTCAGCTACACTGTCCATGCAAGTAATAGTGAAGCCTTGCCCTTAGGATGAGCCACCCCCACTACACTAACTGCAGTATGATAGAAGAAGCTTGGTGTCCCTAGGAATAAGCCTGTCCCACTACACTGCCGTCAGTGTGAAAAGAGAAGCATTGCCCCTAGGATAATCCCACACCCCCTCTAACACTGTTCTGCAAGTAATTATATTGAAGCCTTGGCCCCTAGGAGAGCCTCCCCTCTACACAGTCCAGCATGTAATGATAGTGAACCTTGCTCCCAAGGATGAGCCTCCCCCTCTTCACAGTCGGCATTAATGATTGTGAAAAGCCTGGCCCCTAAGATGAGCACCCCACTCTACACTGTCTGCATAGATATAGAGAAGCCTTGTCCCGTAGGATGAGCCCCCCCCTCTACACTGTCTGCAGTTATAGTGAAGCCTTGCCCTTAGGATGAGCCTCCCCCTCTACACTATCTGCAGTATGATAGTGAAGCCTTGTCCCTAGGATAAGCCAACCCCACAACACTGCCTGCAGTGTGATAGAGAAGCAATGCCCCTAGGAAAAGCCTCTCGCACCCTCTAACACTGTCTGCAGTAAATTATAGTGAAGCCTTCCCCTAGATGAAGCCCTCTCCCCCCAACACTTCCTTAGTATTATAGTGGAAAGCCTTGCCCCTGAGATGAGCCTCCCCCTCCTCAACTTGTCTGCATTATGATAGTTAAGACTTGCCCCTAAATCAAACCTCCCCCTCTACAACTGTCTCAGTAAGATAGTGAAGCCTTGCACCTAGATGACTCCCCTCTTACAACATTTGGCAGTAGTATAGTCAAGTTCTGCCCCTTTAGATAAGCCCCACCCCTTATCTGTTCTCTAGCCAAAATGGAGCCATTTAGATATTTTATCTGTTTTACTTAAGGCCTTTTTGTTTCCGAAATATGCAGAAAATGCTGCAGGCTAAGAAAAGACCGGGGTGAGGGTTGGGGGGGGCAAGTTTATTTTTATCATTTATTTTTAGGTTTCGTGTCACTTTAAATCGGAATTTCCATTTGAAAGATCTTTAATTCCTTCAACCTTGAAATATCTCAAAAGCACAATGTGGAAACTTTCAAGATGGTTATTCAATAGTGAAATAGGAAAGGCATCTCGTGGCCTGTGCATCCCCCCCACACACACACACACATTCCTAACCCGATGCCATAATCTCATAAGATGCTTGCACAATAGTCTCACTTAATCCAAACAACACTTCGAAGGATCTCACAAGTGCTGTCACTTCTGCGAGGTAAGAATGAGCCGAGACGCTTGTGGCATTTGAAAAAATAGCAATGGAAACCATTGGCGCCGCCGGTCATAATCACCATATTCAAAACAAAGTTGCACCTCTGTTCGTTAAAGGGATTGTTCATGTAAAAAAAAACTATATTTTAATTGGGCCTCGGTAGGCAGAAAAATTATTTAAAAAAATTACACGTATTTACCTGTCCCCACCACTCCCCAGGATCTGCTCCTCTTGACTTCCAGGTCAAGGAGAGGCTCACGCCCACTTCAGGGGTGGGGTGATGATAAAAGCTAGAAATTTGGGCGTTAGGCACCTTAGTTTCTCTATGGTGTTCCTCACATGGGGTAAATTATAGTATTAGACTTACCGGAGGCAGAAATATCAGTTATGTTTAATATTTTATTATTTTTTATGTGATAAATGTGATAAATGAAGCATGGTGGCTCAGTGGTTAGTATAGTACAGTACAGGAGCTCAGTTGTTAGCACAGTACAGTATGATGGCTTAGTGGTTAGCACAGTATAGTATGGTGGCTAAGTGGTTATCACAATGCAGCATGGGGACTCAGTGATAAGAATAGTACAGTACGGTGGCTCAGTGGTTAGCACAGCGAAGCACAGTGGCTCAGTGGTTAGCACAGGGCAGCATGGTGGCTCAGTGATAAGCATAGTACAGTACGGTGGCTCAGTGGTTAGCACAGTGCAGCATGCGGCTCAGTGCTTAGCACAGGGCAGCATGGTGGCTCCGTGGTTAGTCCAGTGCAGCATGGTGGCTCAGTGGTTAGCACAGTGCAGCATGGTGGCTCAGTGGTTATCACAGTGCAGCATGGAGCTCCATGGTAGGCACTGTTACCTTACAGTACTAGGGTCCTGGTTCAAATCTCACCAAGCACAACATCTGCAAGGAGTGTGTATGTGCCATGTCCAAAAAACATATAGGTCAGTCTGGAATTTGGACTGTGAGCCCCAGAGTTGAGAGAGACCAATGTGAATGATGAGAGTCTCTGTAGCGCGCTGTCAAATATAATGGTGTGAATCAGAAAAAGGTTTTATTCCATTTTCATAATTTTATTAGATTTTTTTTACATTTACTTTTAGTCTCATTACAGTAATGTGGTGTCTCTCGAAGGCTTGTACAATGTACTGCAGCTCCTAAATATTGCAGTATATTAGAATTTTAACAACCTGATTTACACCTTCCTTGTCATGAACATGGTAGAGCTGAAGCCTTCACTGGGCCCCCAGTTGGCATGCCAGTATCAGTGGTGGAAAGGGGGAGGGTTGGAGGACACTCCATACTGTCCACATGCCATGATGACTCTCCATACTGCCCGCCATCATGATGACCCTCTATACTGCCAGCCAGGGGCATAGCTATAGGGGGTGCAGCGATAGCAGTCGCTACTGGGCTCTGCAGCCGGCGGGGTCCTATAAGTCCTTCTGCCGCATAAGAAGACACAAGTATTATAAATGGCACATGGTAAATGGGGGCTCCATTTCACTTTTTGCACTAGGCCCCCCGAGCTTGAAGTTACGCCTCTACTGCCCCGCCAGAAACTCCCCAAAATTGCTGCCACCATGATGACTTTCCATACTGCCTGCCTGCCATGATGACTTTCCATACTGCCCATCCGATATAATAACTCTCCATACTTCCCATCCGCCATGATGACTCTCCATACTGCCCACCGCCATGATGACTCTCCATACTGCCAGCCTTCCATATACTCCCATACTGCCCCCCCTTCCATGAGCCCTCCCAATGCCCCCTTCCATGATACTCTCCATACGCCCCCCTTTCCCATGATCTGCTCCATACCCCCCCGCCTGCCATGATGACTCTACAAACTGCCCACCGCCATGATGACTCTCCATATTGCCCGCTCACCATGATGACTCTCCATACTGCCCATCCGATAAAAAACTCCCAACTTCCCACCGCCATGAGACTCTCCAACGCCCCACCGCCTGATACTCCCCCATACTGCCCCCTTTCCATGATGCTCTCCTACTGCCCACCCACCATATGAACCTCCATACTCCCGCCTGCTATGTCTCTCCATACTCCCCCCCTACATGATTCTCTCCAACCGCCCGCCTGACTGATGACTCCCATACTGCACCTTTCCCAATGACTCCCATTCGCACCCGTCCATAGACTCCTCATAGGTTTCCACATGTGACTCTCCAACTGCCCCTCTCTATGATGATCCCCATACCCCCCGCCACCATGATGATCCCAAACTCCCCGCCTCCATGATGCTTCCCATACTGCCCACCGCCATGATGACTCTCCATTCTGCCTGCTCATCATGATGACTCTCCATACTTCCCACCTGTCATGATGTCTCTCCATACTTCCCACCTGTCGTGATGACTCTCCATACTGCTGCCCCCATGATGACTCTCCATACTGCCCACCTATTATGATAACTATTCATACTGCCCACCTATCATGATGACTCTCCATACTGCCCACCTAGCATTATGACTCTCCATACTGCCCGCCTGCCATGATGACTCTCCATATCCCACCTTCCATATACTCCCATACTGCCCGCCTGCCATAGACTCCCCATATTGTCACCTTCCATGATGACTCTCCCTACTCCCCACCTTTTATATAACTATTCATACGCCCACCTACATGATACCCCCATACTGCCCCCAGCATTATGTCTCCCCAACTGCCCAGCCTTCCTGATGACTCCCATACGCCAGCCTCCATGATGACCTCCTACTCCCCGCCTGCCATGATGACCTCCATCTGCCAGCCTTCCAGATGACTCTCCATCTGTCCGCTCACCATGTGACTCTCCAATTTTCCCCTCCGTAAAAAAACTCTCCAACCCCCATCCGCCATAGACCTCCATACTGCCCACCGCCATGATGACCTCCATACTGGCCCGACATAGCTCTCCATACTCCCCCTCCATATGTCCTCCATACTGCCCCTCTCTATGATAAACTCCATAAACCCACTGCCATATTGACTCCCAACTGCCCACCTGCCTGATTTTTTTCTCCATACTGCCCCCCTCCCATATGACCCCATACTGCCCGCCTCCCATGATGACTCTCCATACTGCCCGCCTGCCATGATTACTCTCCATAGTGCCCGACTGTCATGATAACTCTACATACTGCCCACCTGTCATGACGACTCTCCATACTGCCCACCTATCATGATGACTATCCAGACTGCCCACCTACTTTATGCTCCCATACTGCCAGCCTTCCTGATGACTCCCCATACTGCCAGCCTCCATGAGACTCCTCCATACTGCCCGCCTGCCATGAGACTCTCCCATATGGTCAGCCTTTCCATGAGACTCTCCATACTGCCCACCTTTTATGATAACTTTTCAATATGCCCACCTATTCATGATGACTCCCAACGCCACCTAAGCATTATGTCTCTCCAACTGCCAGCCTCCTGATGACTTCCCAACTGCCAGCCTTCCATGATAAATCTCCATACTGCCCGCCTGCCATATACTCTCCATACTCCCAGCCTTCCATATGGTCTCCATACTGCCCCCGCTCACCATGATGGACTCCCCCAAATTTGCCCATCCGATATAATAACTCTCCATACTTTCCCAACACCTCCGCCATGAGACCCCCAATAGACCGCCAGATGATTTCTCCATACTGGCAGCCTGACATGATGACTCTCCATACTGCCCGCCTGCCATGATGTCTCTCCATACTGCCCGCTCTCTAAAAGGGACTCCCCAAAACTACCCACTCGCATGATGACCTCCATACGGGCCCACCTGCCCTATGTTTTCCCATAAGCCCACCGCCATGAGGGACTCCCCATACTGCCCGTCTCCCATGATTGACTTCCCCATACTGCCCGCCTGCCATGATTACTCTCCATATTGCCCGCCTGTCATGATAACTCTCCATACTGCCCACCTGTCATGACGACTCTCCATACTGCCCACCTATCATGATGACTCTCCATACTGCCCACCTAGCATTATGTCTCTCCATACTGCCAGCCTTCCATGATGACTCTCCATACTGCCAGCCTTCCATGATGACTCTCCATACTGCCCGCCTGCCATGATGACTCTCCATATTGTCAGCCTTCCATGATGACTCTCCATACTGCCCACCTATTATGATAACTATTCATACTGCCCACCTATCATGATGACTCTCCATACTGCCCACCTAGCATTATGTCTCTCCATACTGCCAGCCTTCCATGATGACTCTCCATACTGCCAGCCTTCCATGATGACTCTCCATACTGCCCGCCTGCCATGATGACTCTCCATACTGCCAGCCTTCCATGATGACTCTCCATACTGTCCGCTCACCATGATGACTCTCCATACTGCCCATCCGATATAATAACTCTCCATACTTCCCATCCGCCATGATGACTCTCCATACTGCCCACCGCCATGATGACTCTCCATACTGGCAGCCTGACATGATGACTCTCCATACTGCCCGCCTGCCATGATGTCTCTCCATACTGCCCGCTCTCTATGATGACTCTCCATACTACCCACTGCCATGATGACTCTCCATACTGCCCACCTGCCATGATGTTTCTCCATACTGCCCACCGCCATGATGACTCTCCATACTGCCCGTCTCCCATGATGACTCTCCATACTGCCCGCCTGCCATGATTACTCTCCATATTGCCCGCCTGTCATGATAACTCTCCATACTGCCCACCTGTCATGATGACTCTCCATACTGCCCACCCGACATGATGACTCTCCATACTGCCCGCCAGCCATAACGACTCTCCATACTGCCCACCTATCATGATGTCTCTCCATACTACCCACCTGTCATGATGACTCTCCATACTGCTGCCCCCATAATGACTCTCCATACTGCCCACCTGCCATGATGACTCTCCATACTGCTGCCCCCATGATGACTCTCCATACTTCCCACCTGTCATGATGACATGCCATATTGCTGCCCCCATGATGACTCTCCATACTTCCCACCTATCATGATGACTCTCCATACTGCCCACCTAGCATGATGTCTCTCCATACTGCCAGCCTTCCATGATGTCTCTCCATACTGCCATCCTTGCATGATGACTGTCCATACTGCTCGCCCCATGATGTCTCTCCATACTGCCCGCCTTCCATAATGACTCTCCATACTGCCCGCCTACCATGATGACTCTCCATTCTGCCCCCGTCCATGATGACTCCTCATACTGTTGCCACATGATGACTCTCTATACTGTCCGCTCACTATGATGACTCTCCATACTACCCACCGCCATGATGACTCTCCATACTGCCCGCCTCCCATGATGACTCTCCATACTGCCCACCGCCATGATGACTCTCCATACTGCCCACCTCCCATGATGACTCTCCATACTGCCCGTCTGCCATGATGACTCTCCATACTGCCCGTCTGCCATGATGACTCTCCATACTGCTGCCCCCATGATGTCTCTCCATACTGCCCGCCTGCCATGATGTCTCTCCATACTGCCCGCCTGCCATGATGACTCTCCATATTTCCCGCCTGTCATGATAACTCTCCATACTGCCCGCCCGACATGATGACTCTCCATACTGCTGCCCCCATGATGTCTCTCCATACTGCTGCCCCCATGATGTCTCTCCATACTGCCCGCCTGCCATGATGACTCTCCATAATGCTGCCCCCATGATGTCTCTCCATACTGTCCACCTATCATGATGACTCTCCATACTTCCCACCAGTCATGATGACTCTCCATACTGCCCACCTATCATGATGACTTTCCATACTGCCCACCTAGCATGATGTCTCTCCATACTGCCAGCCTTCCATGATGACTCTCCATACTGCCCGCCTTCCATGATGACTCTCCATACTGCCAGCCTTCCATGATGACTCTCCATTCTGCCCCCGTCCATGATGACTCTCCATTCTGCCCACCTATCATGATGACTCTTCATACTGCCCACCTATCATGATTACTCTCCATACTGCCAGCCTGCCATGATGACTCTCCATACTGCCCACCTGCCATGATGACTCTCCATACTGCCCGCCCGCCATGATGACTCTCCATACTGCCAGCCTTCCATGATGACTCTCCATATTGCCCGCCTGCCATGATGACTCTCCATACTGCCCGCCTGCCATGACGACTCTCCATACTGCTGCCCCCATGATGTTTCTCCATACTGCCAGCCTTCCATGATGACTCTCCTTACTGCCCGCCTGCCATGACGACTCTCCATACTGCTGCCCCCATGATGTCTCTCCATACTGTCCGCCCCATGATGACTCTCCATACTACCCGCTCATTATGATGACTCTCCATACTGCCCACCTAGCATGATGTCTCTCCATACTTCCAGCTTTCCATGATGACTCTCCATACTGCCCACCTATCATGATGACTCTCCATATTGCCCGCCTGCCATGATGTCTCTCCATACTGCCAGCCTTCCATGATGACTCTCCATACTGCCCGCCTGCCATGATGACTCTCCATACTGCCAGCCTTCCATGATGACTCTCCATACTGCCCGCCTGCCATGATGACTCTCCATACTGCCAGCCTTCCATGATGACTCTCCATACTGCCAGCCTTCCATGATGACTCTCCATACTGCCCACCTATCATGATGTCTCTCCATACTGCCAGCCTTCAATGATGACTCTCCATACTGCCCACCTATCATGATGTCTCTCCATACTGCCAGCCTTCCATGATGACTCTCCATACTGCCCGCCTTCCATGATGACTCTCCATACTGCCCGCCTGCCATGATGACTCTCCATACTGCCAGCCTTCCATGATGACTCTCCATACTGCCAGCCTGCCATGATGACTCTCCATACTGCCAGCCTTCCATGATGACTCTCCATTCTGCCCCCGTCCATGATGACTCCTTGTACTGTTGCCACATGATGACTCTCCATACTACCCACCGCCATGATGTCTCTCCATACTGCCCACCGCCATGATGTCTCTCCATACTGCCCGCCTCCCATGATGACTCTCCATACTGCCAGCCTTCCATGATGACTCTCCATTCTACCCGCCTGCCATGATTACTCTCCATACTGCCCGCCTGCCATGATAACTCTCCATACTGCTCGCTCCACATGATGACTCTCCATACTGCCCGCCTGTCATGATAACTCTCCATACTGCTGCCCCCATGATGTCTCTCCATACTGTCCGCCCCCATGATGACTCTCCATACTGCCAGCCTTCCATGATGACTCTCCATACTGCCCGCCTGCCATGATGACTCTCCATACTGCTGCCCCCATGATGACTCTCCATACTTCCCACCTACCATGATGACTCTCCATACTTCCCACCTGTCATGATGACTCTCCATAGTGCCCGCTCACCATGATGACTCTCCATACTGCCCGCCTACCATGATGACTCTCCATACTTCCCACCTGTCATGATGACTCTCCATAGTGCCCGCTCACCATGATGACTCTCCATACTGCCCGCCTGTCATGATAACTCTCCATACTGCTGCCCCCATGATGTCTCTCCATACTGTCCGCCCCCATGATGACTCTCCATACTGTCCGCCCCCATGATGACTCTCCATACTGTCCGCCCCCATGATGACTCTCCATACTGCTGCCCCCATGATGACTCTCCATACTTCCCACCTACCATGATGACTCTCCATACTTCCCACCTGTCATGATGACTCTCCATAGTGCCCGCTCACCATGATGACTCTCCATACTGCCAGCCCTCCATGATGACTCTCTATACTGCTCGCGTGATACGATGACTTCCACACTGACCGTTCGTCATGATGACTTACACATATATCATAGGGTTACACAATTCACTTTCCATCACAGAATCTCGCAGGTTTTTTCCTGACATTTTTCACTACTTTTATTTTGGTGTTTTTTGTGTCCTGAAAGCTTTTAGTAAAATAAGAAGAGTTATTGGGTCATTGGAGTCAAACCCCAGCGTTCTCTAGGTACAATATTTTTTAAGCTTTTTTCTCCTTAGACCTTTCAGTAAAACCTGCAAAAAAAATATCCCAAAAAAAAGTATCCAAAAAAAACTTCAAACTGTGGTTAGTTTTATACGTGCATTAGAAAAAAACTAAAACCAGGACCGTCCTTGAGCCCCCACCAGGCGTCCATCCTCCCGAGCACCTGCAGGCTCCTGCTATATCTTCACATCTGTTTGCATTTGCACCGTAACAGCAGCTTAACACCTGCAGGAGCTGAGTGACCTTGTCTTTTGCTCTATGTCGCTCCTGACTTTGCAGAAATTTACGGCAATTTCACGTCGAAATTTTAGTTCTGGCTAATTGTGCAAGGCCGCTTTTGTGCCCGGATTGCTTGGTACGGTTGGGGGTGGGAAATGATCTACTATGTTGAACATGTCTAAAAAGAAGTTTTGTGTAGAGAACAGATTAAAGTGAATAAACAGCATCATGAAAACCAAGGAACACATCAGGCAGCTCAGGTATAAAGCTGTAGTACAACAACAGCACTCCAAAGAATTTTTGTAATGCAATTTATTTCATTTATGTGATATCCAAGCTCCAGTCAAGTAAATTGCAAAAAAAAATAAAAAATAAAAATTAACCCTGCAATACACTTTGCCACAACTTTATCCCTGAATCAACATGTATGTATTGGAACTGCACTCAAAAGTGAATCACAAGCCATCGGTGTCAAAAAACTGAAAAGAGGGACGTCCATATGTGTTCAGCCCTCTGTACTCTGATCCCCCTAAATAATATTCAGTGTGACCAATTGCCTTTAAAAGTCACCTCATTCGTAAATAGAGAACATCTATATGTAATTTTTTCTTAGAATAACTGCAGATGTTTTGTGGAGGATCTCAGAGATTTGTTAGAGAAAATTAGCGAACAAACAGCATCATGAAAACCAAGAAACACCCCAGGCAGCTCAGGGATAAAGTTGTAGTACAACAATCCAACAGCATTCCAAAGAATTTTTGTAATGCAATTTAATTCATTTATGTGATATCCAAGCTCCAGTCAAGTAAATCATTTAAAAAATAAATAAATAAATAACCCTGCAATACACTTTGCCACAACTTTATCCCTGAATCAATATGTATGTATAGGAGCGGCACTCAAAAGTGAATCACAAGCAATGGGTGCCAGTTGACTGGGTTCAAAATCTGTAGTACAACAGTAGTAGTGCCTGTTCAGACCTCCACATCGCAGGGAAAGTACATCTACTTTCCCTCAGGTGTGGAGGTCTGAACAGGCATCAAGAAAGTGACATTTATGATTAAGTTCACTATGACCGAAACGTCATGAAAACCAAGTTACACCCCAGGCTCTGATCCCCCTAAATAATATTGAGTGTGACCAATTGCCTTTAAAAGTCACCTCATTAGTTAATAGAGAACATCTAACACTCTTAGAATAACTGCAGCTGTTTTGTGGAAGATCTCAGAGATTTGTTAGAGAAAATTAGTGAACAAATAGCATCATGAAAACCAAGAAACAGCCCAGGCAGCTCAAGGATAAAGTTGGTATACAACAATCCAACAGCACTCCAAAGAATTTTTGTAATGCAATTTAATTCATTTATGTGAATTTATTGATTCAGGGATAAAGTTGTGGCAAAGTGTATTATTGGGTTATTTTTTGTTTTGTTTTTAAAAAGCACCTATTTTCTTTACACTTTACAAATATTTGCTACTTTGTGTTGCTCTATCACATAAATTATCAATAAAATACATTTACGAATAGCAGTCCTAACATTTAAAAATGAGAAACAGTTCATGGAGTATGAATACTTTTGCAACCCACTGTAGCCTACCTATCAAACACAAGGCCTGTGGGCCAGATCCGGCCCACCACATTATTGAATGTGGCCCATAGGAACTTAGACACAGTGAGCAGGGATGGACAATTTCTGGATGCAGTAGGATTGGCTCTTTAATTTTCCCAGACGTAGAGGTGCTGGGGTCAGAAGGGTGTGGGCGCCATCTTGGATTCAGGGCTCCAGTCTGCAACTCCACACTGCTCTGTTCAGCAACTCATTGATGGTGGCACAGCTCTGACAGCCCTACCGAGCCACCCTAGCTGCCCTCCAATGGTACCTGCAGGGCAACCGTAATACCGATGTGGTCCTCAATGAAAATTAGTTTGAAACCCCAGCAAGAGCTTAGATCTAAAGAAGGAGACCAACTACAGGACTAAGAAAATTACAAATTGACACATATACTCTTTGATATTTTAAATTTCGATAGGCAGCCGTTTACCATGCAGCCACCAGACATATCATAATGGAGCCAACTGGACTCCCAACGAAATTGAACCATATCATGGTATCATGGGACTTCAATACGTTGTATGCATCTGTACAGCTAGGGTGCAGCATGCTGTGAACAAGGATCATTTGATCTGAAACGCATAAGCGCCCCTTATTTTTTGGTGAATTTTTTGCACTATATTTGTCTTTTTAATGTTTTTGGTTTTTTTTTTATAATTTTGAATGTGCTGGATTTGCAACATTTGCATATTGAATTGTGGATTCTCTGGCTGTGGACCTACAGTTTCCTTGCACACAGTGTTGGACCTTCATAGGTGTGGTCATTGTAGTCAATGGAGTCTGTGGGGGTTGGCGCTGGAGTCTGTCATGAAACAGATCCAGATCCACTGAAGCGGATGTGAACCTGGTGAAGTATACTAAATGACGTGTCAAGTATCTTATTGGGTCGGGCTATAGTGGGACGTGAGTTGTGTGGGTTGAGTGGTCGACAATCAGACGGCCATGCTGTCACTTTCTAGAATTCTAGGTTTTCTTAGTCTCCTAAGTGATTCCTGAGCTATTTTTCATGTACAATTTTCCAGTTTGACCTTTGGATTCGTTTTCCCCTTGTAGATTGAACGCTTCCTGTCCTGACCTCTTGCCTGTGACCCCAACTTCGATTGAACACCACCTGTCCTGACATTCTGTCTATGACCCTGACTTTGACTAAACTCCACATGTCCTGACCACATCTGTGACCCCAACTTTGATTGAACGCCACCTGTCCTGACCTCCGGTCTGTGACCCCTAACTTTGATTGAGTGCCATCTGCCTGACCTGCTGCTCACGACTTGACTACTCCTTCACCTTCTCCTCCTGTACCTCACCTGCAAGCCAGCCACCACATCTGGTGACCTTGTCGGGGATAGCAACCTGGGAGTTCCTTTGCAGAGGCGTCCAAGCCCCTTTGCGGGGGTTGAGGGTGAATGTCAAGGGCTCCTTAGACTCTGCTCTATGGCAAGGTCCTATGCAAAACTTGCAGTTGGCATAGAGGACAGTTTTCTCCATATACGGACACAACTACTTCCATAAATAGCCAAAAATCTGGATGAATGATGATACGTGAACTGTTGGGTGGACTTCTAATTCTTCTTGTCTATAAGTTCACATCATCAATAGAATGGACATTATTTGCATAGTTAGTGAAATTGATCCATGGATTTTTCTAGTATGAAGCCAACATGGGTTATCTGCCAAATGAACGTTGGTTGGTTCCCAATCATTGATAAGTTGGTTCCCAATCATTGGCTGTTTGGTTCCCAATCATTGATTAGTTGGTTGCCAATCATTGGCTGGTTGGTTCCCAATCATTTATTAGTTGGTTTCCAATAATTGGCTGGTTGGTTCCCAATCATTGGCTGGTTGGTTCCCAATCATTGGCTGGTTGGTTCTAAATCATTGGCTGGTTGGTTCCCAATCATTTATTAGTTGGTTTCCAATCATTGGCTGATTGGTTCCCAGTCATTGGCTAGTTGGTTCCCAATCATTCGCTGGTTAGTTCCCAATCATTTATTAGTTGGTTTCCAACAATTGGCTGGTTGGTTCCCAATCATTGGCTAGTTGGTTTCCAATCATTGGCTGGTTGGTTCCCATTCATTGGCTGGTTGGTTTCCAATCATTGGCTGGTTGGTTCTCAAACATGAATTAGTTGTTGGTTCCCAATCATTGGCTGGTTGGTTCCCAATCATTTATTAGTTGGTTTCCAATCATTGGCTGGTTGGTTCCCAATCATTGATTAGTTGGTTTCCAATCATTGGCTGGTTGGTTCCCAATCATTGGCTAGTTGGTTTCCAATCATTGGATGGTTGGTTCCCAATCATTGGCTGGTTGGTTCTCAAACATTAATTAGTTGTTTGTTCCCAATCATTGGCTAGTTGGTTCCCAATCATTTATTAGTTGGTTTCCAATCATTGGCTGGTTGGTTCCCAATCATTTATTAGTTGGTTTCCAATCATTGGCTGGTTGGTTCCCAATCATTTATGAGTTGGCTTCCAATCATTGGCTGGTTGGTTCCCAATCATTGGCTGGTTGGTTTCCAATAATTGACTGGTTGGTTCTCAAACATTAATTAGTTGTTGGTTCCCAATCATTGGCTAGTTGGTTCGCAATCATTGCCCATTTAGTTCCCAATCATTTGCTGGTTGGTTCTCAATCATTTATTAGTTGGTTCCCAATCATTGGCTGCTTGGTTGTCAATCATTGCCCAGTGTTAAACAGCCTTCAATCATTTAAGATTATTTTGGGGTAAAAATTATTGGTTGTTGGCACCACACTGGCAATGGCGATGTGCAACCAACAATGAACACATCAACGAGTCCAAAATAATCGTCTGTGAGGCCACCCAACCCCCATGGAGTCATAGAGGATTATCGACAGCAGAAAAATACCACTTGGTCTATGCTCCTAATGAGCAATTATGTTCTTGTGTAAGATGAGCCTTAGTGCCAGGTCCACTTCATTCTAATAACCATCGGGGAGGGGGGATCACAACGGTCAGACCCCCACCAATCTGAAATTTTTCACATTCCTTAAGCTAGCACTCAACATTAATCTCATAGGAATGAGTGGAGAATCTGACTTTCGATCCACATAGCAGACACTTTGCATTTGGGAGAGTCTGATGGCATGTACCCAAAAGGTGACCCAAGCGAAGGAAAATAATGGAGTATAAAACTCGTAAGTAAAGCTGTTGGAAATGGTAGGCCCTATGAATCAACTCCACTGGAGGGCCCCAAGAATCAACTCCACTGGTAGAGCCCCAAAATCAAGTCCATTGGTGGACCCCAAGAATCAATTCCACTGGTGGGCATCAAGAATCAACTACAATGCATGAGCCCCAAGAATCAGCCCCTCTGGTGGGCCACAAGAGTCAATTCCAGTGGTGAGCCCCAAAAATCAGATCCACTGGTGGTCCCCAAGAATCAACTACAGTGGTGGGGGTCCAAGAATCAGATCCACTGGTGGACCCCAACGATCAACTCCACTGGTGAAGCCCAAGTATCACCTCCACTGGTGGGCCCCAAGAATCATCTGCACTGCTCAGCTCTATTCCCAGCACCGAATAATGAGCAAGTGGTTCCTCAGGAGCTTAAAGGGGTGTTCTTCATTTGGTTCTAGGGGAGTTCCCAGTACAGGGGAGCGCTGTGTTCTCCATTCTGTTCTATGGGAGTTTCTGGTACAGGGGAGCACTGTGTTCTACATTCTGTACTATGTGAGTTCCGGGTACAGGGGAGTGGAATGTCCGGCTCTGCTCAAAACTCCCTTAGAACAGAATGGAGAACACAGCACTCCCCTATCCTGGGTACTCCCATAGAACAGAATGGAGAACACAGCGTTCCCCTGTATTGGGAACTCTCATAGAACAGAATGGAGAACACAGCGCTCCCTTGTACTGGGAACTCCCATAGAGGAGAATGGAGAACACAGCGCTCCCCTGTACTGGGAACTCCCATAGAACAGAATGGAGAACACAGCGCTCCCCTGTACTGGGAACTCCCATAGAGGAGAATGGAGAACACAGCACTCCCCTGTACTGGGAACACCCATAGAACAGAATGGAGAACGCAGCGCTCCCCTGTACTGGGAAATCCCATAGAACAGAATGGGGAGCACAGCGCTCCCCTGTACCTGGAACTCCCATAGAACAGAATGGAGAACACAGCGCTCCCCTGTATTGGGAACTCCCATAGAGGAGAATCGAGAACACAGCGCTCCCCTGTACTGGGAACTCCCATAGAGGAGAATGGAGAACAGAGCGTTCCCCTGTACTGGGAACTCCCATAGAGGAGAATGGAGGACACAGCGATCCCCTGTACTGGGAACTCCCATAGAACAGAATGGAGAACACAGCGCTCCCCTGTACTGGGAACTCCCATAGAACAGAATGGAGAACACAGCGCTCCACTGTACTGGGAACTCCCATAGAGGAGAATGGAGAACACAGTGCTCCCCTGTACTGGGAACTCTCATAGAACAGAATGGAGACCACAGCGCTCTCCTGTACTGGGAACTCCCATAGAGGAGAATGGAGGACACAGCGATCCCCTGTACTGGGAACTCCCATAGAACAGAATGGAGAACACAGCGCTCCCCTGTACTGGGAACTCCCATAGAACAGAATGGAGAACACAGCGCTCCACTGTACTGGGAACTCCCATAGAGGAGAATGGAGAACACAGCGCTCCCCTGTACTGGGAACTCCCATAGAGGAGAATGGAGAACACAGCGCTCTCCTGTACTGGGAACTCCCATAGAACAGAATGGAGAACACAACGCTCCCCTGTACTGGGAACTCCCATAGAACAGAATGGAGAACACAGCGCTCCCTGTACTGGGAACTCCCATAGAACAGAATGGAGAACACAGCGCTCCCCTGTACTGGGAACTCCCATAGAACAGAATGGAGAACACAGCGCTCCCTGTACTGGGAACTCCCATAGAACAGAATGGAGAACACAGCGCTCACCTGTACTGGGAACTCCCATGGAACAGAATGGAGAACACAGCGCTCCCCTGTACTGGGAACTCCCATAGAACAGAATGGAGAACACAGCGCTCCCCTGTACTGGGAACTCCCCAAGAACAAAATGCAGAACACAGCGCTCCCCTGTACTGGGAACTCCCATAGAACAGAATGGAGAACACAGTGCTCCCCTGTACTGGGAACTCCCATAGAACAGAATGGAGAACACAGCGCTCACCTGTACTGGGAACTCCCATTGGAACAGACTGGAGAACAAAGCGCTCCCCTGTACTGGGAACTCCCATGGAACAGAATGGAGAAACAGCGCTCCCTTTACTGGGAATCCCATAGAAAAAGGGAAAACAAGGCCCCCCTGTATGGGAACCCCCCTAGAAAAAATGAAGAACACCCTTTTTAGCTCTGGGAAACCCACTTGCTCATTATTCGGTGCTGGGAATAGAGCTGAACACTTGGTCGTCCCATAGAAAACCACATGAAAGCCATTCGCTACTTGCTGCGGCTCAGTCCAGACATCTGTTCCCTCTTCATCATCACAACAAAGGGAGGTCATCACGAAACCATCGAGTCCCCGACTATATCAATAATTTAAAGAAAACTGACCCCCCCAACACTAAGCCGAGGGGGGGAGAAAAGTTGTTATTTCCAGACAATTAGAGTATGAAATTGGGCATTGCTCCAGGACGTCGTCAAAGAAACCTTCTACGATTTGGTTACAAAGTAACTTATAAATTAAGAAATATAAATAAAACTTCATTAAAAAGTTTTTCAGCCTTGAGAAGTAAAGTTCCTTCTATGATGAAATTTTTTCCTTTTTTTTGAACTCTTTGGTTTTTTAAAGCCCCTAAAAAAAAAGGGCCCTAACCCTAATTGAAAAATAGACTTTTTAATTTGTTTCTAATTTTTCACCCATATTACTTATAAATTTTTACATATATACTTTTATTTATAAATACATTTAATATTTTTACTCATATTATTTTTATCTCAGTGAGACAGCGAACAGAAAGGGATCCCGTAAATGAGAAATGACAGCAGTCTCAATGAGACAGAAAAATGCAGGATTTGAGCAGCTGAAACATGGCTGCATCTCAGGAAGGATGAGAGCAGGGGACTCTCCAGACTGGGAAATGCACAGTCTCAGTGAGACAGTGAATAACGAGACCCCCCACAGATGGACAAAACTGTAGTCTCGTGAGCAGACAAGCAGCAGAGTTTCCCCTGGAAATGGGCAAACTGCAGTCCCAATGGACAGCGAGCAGCCCAGAACTCCCAGCAACTGGTGCAGAGTTAAATGGGCAGAAAAACAGCCAGCCCCAGCAGATTATCTGACGCGTCTCAGGGACAGACAAACGCGAACTCTCCCGCAGACTAGGGCAGCAGCGTCTGGAGGGACGACAACAGCAGAGACTCTCCAGCAATTTTGCAGCGCAGTTCAGCGGAAGACAAGCAGCAGAGAAATCTCCCGCGAACCCCAAACCCCAAAAAAAGGCTGACCAAAGGGGAATATGATAACGTGCTTTCCCTTACAGCTCAAAAATCTTTTTGTCAAACTCGGCTGTTGGGAAAGGCCAAAAGGGACCCAATAGACTGTAGTGCACTGAGGTACAGAGGTGAACAAAATGACCGGAAAATTTTGCTAGATCCGGGGAAAATGCAAGCCAAAGGCTAAGATGTATCTCAGGCAGATAACATAGGTTGGACTATAACATGACATCACAATGACCAGATCCCAAAGTATACCACCTCCATCATTTCTCCGGGATAAAGTTTTTGAATCAATTTACAGGGCCAGCAGGAGCTAATGAAGGAAAAAGTTTTGCATTGCTAATGGAGTGCTTTGTCTTCTTTACTACTTCACCATCACCTTTGACACAAGATTTGGGGACATCAAAGCTGAAGAGGTAATTCTAGCATTGGTGTTGGGGTTTTTCAACTATCCAAGGAGAAGACAAGTTACGAAATTTAAAAAGTTTCCTGGGTTTGCAATTTTCTCTAATTACCATAATCCCTTTTTAGAGGTCCCATGTTTAAAATTTTTGGGGTGCAACAAATAGAGAAACCAGATGTGTCCTGCAAACATTTAAATGTCTCAAAAGCCTTTCACATTTTGGGTTTGTATCACAAGGGCAGGGGCCCGGGGGGAACCATGTCATGTACAAAGCGAAAATGGAGAACAGGAAAAATTTATAGCAAAAGGAAATTCGGCTGGAATCTTCTTAAAAGGTCACGGGGTTCCGAAAAAACTTATTTGGGACCAACAGTGGTAAATCTGTTGGCAAAGTTTTAGGTTTTTTCCCCCATTCTCTCCCAAAAATTTTGAAATTTACAATTTTTTTAACATCAATTTTCTGGGAATTTTTGCAAGAAATTTTTTGCTTTTGTTGGGGTTTTTTTATTCTGGCCCTTTTTATAAGTATCTCAAGGGGCAGGTGTCAAATAGGAAACCTTCAGTACAAAAAGAAGATGGAGAGCAAGAAAATTTATATTTAAAGGGGGAAAACGGAAATCTTCTAAAGTGTCCCCTGGGATGTCTGAGGATCTTGGTGGGAAAATGTGGCCCAAACCCGTCCAGCAAAGTTGCAAAATTTTTTTTCCCCCCAAGCTTGTTCACTATTTTCTGGGAAATTTTTGCAGAAAATTTGCTTTTTTTGGGGGTTTTAAAATTTACCTTATAGATCAGTGTCATCGGACAGGAGCCGGAGTAGGAACCATCACATGTACAAAGACGAAGATGAAGAGAAGGAAATTAAATATTAAGGAAAAATTTAGCAAAAGAATCTTTTAAATTGTCATGCTTCAATGTCCGAAGACCTTGGTGGGAACAATAGTGGCCAAATCTATCCAGAAAAATTGTAGATTTTTTTTACAATTTCTCTATAAAATTAGGTCAAAATGTATTAAGTACTGTGCACTGTTTTTTTTTTTGCAAATTTTTGCAAAAAATTAGCTTTTTATAGTGTTTTATTTCTGCCTCACTAGCCCTCGGTATTACTCAAAATCTCTTATAAAATTAGTCAAAATTTCCTAATTACTGTACCCTGGTTTCTAGCAAATTTTTGCAAGAAATTAGCTTTTATGGTGTTTTTGTTCTCCCTCTAACTAGACTCAGTATCACTCAGACAGGAGCCAGAGTGGGAATCATTCATGTAGAAAGACGAAGCGGAGAACAGGAAATTCAAGAGTAAGGGAAAAATTTAGCATAGAATCTCTGAAATTCTCACACTGGGATGTCTGAAGACCTTGGTGTTGCCAAACCCCTGTGGTAAAGTTGTAGATTTTCCTACCATTTCTCTACAAAAATATGTCGAAATGTAAACAATTTTATATATCAGTTTTCTAGCGAATTTTTGCAAGAAATTTCTTTGCTTCTGTTGGTGTTTTTATTCTGCGCTCTCTATAGTTAGTATCTCAAGGGCAGGTGTCGGAGTAGGAACCATGTCATGTACAAAGACGAAGATGGAGAGCAAGAAATTCAATAGTAAGGGGGAAATTCGGGACAGAATCTTTCAAAGTGTCATGCTGGGATGTCTGAGGATCTTGGTGGGAACAATAGTGGCCAAACCTGTCCAGCAAAGTTGCAAATTTATTACTACGCATTGTTCCCTAGTTTTCTGGCAAATTTTTGCAAGAAATTAGCTTTTTATGGTGTTTTAATTATACTCTCACTAGACGCAGTGTCACTCGGACAGGAGCCGGAGTAGGAACCATCACAAGTACAAAGACGAAGATGAAGAGAAGGAAATTCAATATTAAGGGAAAAATTTAGCATAGAATCTTTTAAATTGTCATGCTTCAATGTCCGAAGACCTTGGAGGGAACAATAGTGGCCAAATCTATCCAGAAAAATTGTAGATTTTTTTTTACAATTTCTCTATAAAATTAGGTCAAAATGTATTAAGTACTGTGCACTGTTTTTTTTTTGCAAATTTTTGCAAAAAAATAGCTTTTTATAGTGTTTTATTTCTGCTCTCACTAGACTCGGTATTACTCAAAATCTCTTTATAAAATTAGGTCAAAATTTCCTAAGTACTGTACCCTGGTTTTCTAGCAAATTTTTGCAAGAAATTAGCTTTTTATGGTGTTTTTGTTCTGCTCTAACTAGACTCAGTATCACTCAGACAGGAGCCAGAGTGGGAATCATCTCATGTAGAAAGACGAAGGCGGAGAACAGGAAATTCAAGAGTAAGGGAAAAATTTAGCATAGAATCTTTGAAATTGTCACACTGGGATGTCTGAAGACCTTGGTGTTGCCAAACCCCTCTGGTAAAGTTGTAGATTTTCCTACCATTTCTCTACAAAAATATGTCGAAATGTAAAAAATTTTATATATCAGTTTTCTAGCGAATTTTTGCAAGAAATTTCTTTGCTTCTGTTGGTGTTTTTATTCTGCGCTCTCTATAGTTAGTATCTCAAGGGCAGGTGTCGGAGTAGGAACCATCTCATGTACAAATACGAAGATGGAGAGCAAGAAATTCAATAGTAAGGGGGAAATTCGGGACAAAATCTTTCAAAGTGTCACGCTGGGATGTCTGAGGATCTTGGTGGGAACAATAGTGGCCAAACCTGTCCAGCAAAGTTGCAGATTTTTTACTAAGCATTGTTCACTAGTTTTCTGGCAAATTTTTGCAAGAAATTAGCTTTTTATGGTGTTTTAATTCTGCTCTCACTAGACTCAGTGTCACTCGGACAGGAGCCGGAGTAGGAACCATCACAAGTACAAAGACGAAGATGAAGCGAAGGAAATTCAATAGTAAGGGAAAAATTTAGAATAGAATCTTTGAGATTGTCATGCTTGAATGTCCGAAGACCTTGATGGGAACAATAGTGGCCAAACCTGTCCGGCAAAGTTGCAGATTTTTTAAAATTTCTCTATAAAATTAGGTCAAAATTTATTAAGTACTGTGCACTGGTTTTCTCGCAAATTTTTGCAAAAAAATAGCTTTTTATAGTGTTTTATTTCTGCTCTCACTAGACTCTGTATTACTCAAAATCTCTTTATAAAATTAGGTCAAAATTTCCTAAGTACTGTACAGTAGTTTTCTGGCAAATTTTAGATTAGGTATCACTTGGACAGGAACCAGAGTAGGAACCATCTCATGTACAAAGACGAAGACAGAGAGCAGGAAATTTAATAGTAAATTAGCATAGAATCCAAGAATAGAATAGAATGCCAAACCCTTCTGGCAAAGTTGTAGATTTTCCTACCATCTCTATACAAAATTATGCCAAAATTTACTAATAACTATACAATAAATTTCTGTCTCATTTTTGCAAAAAAATTTGCTTGTTTTGGTGTTTTATTCTGCTCTCACTAGACTCGGTATTACTCGGACAGGTGCTGGAGTAGGAACCATCTCATGTAAAAAGACGAATACGGAGAGAAGGAAATTCAATAGAAAAAGAGAAATTCGGCGTTAAATCTTCTGAATTGTAATGCTGGGATGTCCGAAGATCTTATCGGGACCAACAGTGGTCAAATCTGTCTGGAAAAGTTGTAGATTTTCCCACCATCTCTCTACAAAAATATGTCGAAATTTACAATTTTTATACATCAGTTTTCTAGCTAATTTTTTTGCAAGAAATTTAATTGCTTCTTTTGGTGTTTTTATTCTGCACTCTCTACATTTAGTATCACAAGGACAGGTGCCAGAGTAAGAACCATCTCATGTACAAAGATGAAGACGGAGAGCAGGGAATTTGATAGTAAGGGAAAAGTTTAGCATAGAATCTTCTAAAGTGTCCCACTGAGATGTCCGAAGACCTCAGTGGGAACAATCATGGCCAAATCTGTCCGGCAGATTTTTTTATCATCTTTCTACAAAATTAGGTCAAATTTTATTGAGTATTGTTCACTAGTTTCTGGCAATTTTTTGTAAAAAAAAATTTGCTTTTTATGCATAGAATCATCTAAAGTGTCCCGCGGGGATGTCTGAAGATCTTATCGGGACCAACAGTGGTCAAACCTGTCTGGAAAAGTTGTAGATTTTCCCACCATCTCTCTACAAAAATATGTCGAAATTTACAAATTATTATACATCAGTTTTCTAGCGAATTTTTGCAGGAAATTTATTTGCTTCTTTTGGTGTTATTATTCTGCGCTCTCTATATTTTGTATCACAAGGACAGGAGCCATGTTCAAAAATGAAGACGGAGAGCAGGAAATTTAATAGTAAGGGAAAAGTTTAGCATAGAATCTTCTAAAGTGTCCCGTTGGGATGTCTAAAGACCTCGGTGGGAACAGTAGTGGCCGAATCTGTCCGGCAAAGTTGTAGATTTTTTTTACCATCTCTCTACAAAATTAGTTCAAAATTTCCTAAGTACTGTACCCTGGTTTTCTAGCAAATTTTTGCAAGAAATTTGCTTTTTATGGTGTTTTTGTTCTGCTCTAACTAGACTCAGTATCACTCAGACAGGAGCCGGAGTAGGGATCATCTCATGTAGAAAGACGAAGGCGGAGAACAGGAAATTCAAGAGTAAGGGGAAATTGAGCATAGAATCTTTGAAATTGTCACACTGGGATGTCCGAAGACCTTGGTGTTGCCAAACCCGTCTGGTAAAGTTGTAGATTTTCCTACCATCTCTCTACAAAATTAGGCCAACATTTATTAAGTACTGTATACTAATTTTTGAACAAAAAATGTGTTTGGTTTGGCCAAACCCCTGCACACCTGAGCTGGGGTGTCTTTACAGCATTTTAAGCCCCCAGGCATAGCTGTGCAATGGGCCCTACCCAAATACATAAAATCACACCAGCCCATGCCTCTAGCCATTTCCACATGGGCTCTGATTGATATGGACTCTGATTGGTTGTTGTGGACTCTGAATGATATGGACTCTGATTGGTTACTATAAGCTCTGATTGGTTGTTATGGGCTCTGATTGCTCGCTATGAGCTCTGATTGGTTGTTATGGGCTCTGATTGGTTACTATGTTCTCTGATTGGTCGCTATGGGCTGTTGTAAGCCGAGTACCGAGGGCAGGTTTTCCGGAATACAGCGAAGTCACGGACAAAGAACACGACTCCAACACCAGCTCAACCACGGTTTGTTTTACTGAATTTTCTGGAACAAGATGGTGAACAGATCCCCCAAACACAAAATTACAAATACGTATCCTGGGCCCCTGTGCTGCACAGCGCGCCGCCAGGAGTGTACTCTCTGGATGCCCGGTAACTTTACCTAACCGTGGGGTGCGGAAAGGCCGCTAACCCCTTACCTTCTTAATACCGTAATCACCAACGGGACAATTGTGTGTGGTGGCAGTTGCAGGGGCTCGTGGTGCAGCACAGCAGCTTACACAGCTTAAATGATTTACCCACTTCCCTCTCAAACACACATGTGACACAAACTTTCCCTCACAGATGAACCGGTTCAAGTAAATAACGGTGTGATATCAAACTCTCCAAGTCCTGAACAGGAGGATGTATTTGGGAAACCCTCCTTTGGCCTGTAACTGAGCCTAAACTAACTAAACTAATAACAGGCCTTCTCATAGTCCTGAGCTCGTTGGCGTGCACATATCCGCTGAGGTACCTTAAAGATGGCCGCCAATTCCTGTTCTCAGATGCAGATGGATGGAATGGATGGTCCGGCTGCAGACAGTCCTCTCTATCTTGGCAGTTTGTCCTTCTTGTCCAGGAGTTCTCTCTCTCCCTCTGCGATGGCGTCTGTATAGACAGTAAGGCTCTCCTCTGTCTCTGGAACAACTCTGAATCCTGTGTTCTTTATAGCTCAGTTTCTGTCTCCGTCTGTTCTCCTCTGAGTCTCAGCAGCTTCTCAAAATGGCTCCTGCCATGTGCCAGTCTTATACCATGTCCCACATTTGCATATACTGGAAACTGGACATAGCGGCATCTTGTGGCCAAACAGTAGAATACAAAGAAACATTTTACAACTGTCATGCATGGGATTTTACTTAGAAAACACAAGGAGGCTGTCCCACTATCCCACACTGTGATTGGTCGCTATGAGCTCTGTTTGGTTGCTATGGGCTCTGATTGGTCGCTATGGGCTCCGATTGTTATGAGCTCTGATTGGTTGCTATAAGCTCTGATTGGTTGCTATGATCTCTTATTGGTTGCTATGAGCTATGGTTGGTTGCTTTGAGCTCTGATTGGTTGTGGCTCTGATTGGTGGTATGGGCCCTGATTGGTTGCTATAAGCTTTGATTGGTTGCTATGAGCTCTGATTGGTCGCTATGGGCTCTGATTGGTTGCTATTAGCTCTGATTGGTTGTTATGGGCTCTGATTGGTTGTTATGGGCTCTGATTGGTTGCTATGGGCTCTGATTGGTTGCTATGACTCTGATGTCCTAGCTCTGATTGGTTCTATTAGCTTGATTGGTGTTATGGGCTCTTATTGGTCGCTATGGGCTCTGATTGGTTGCTTTGGTCTCTGATTGGTTGCTATGGGCTCTGATTGGTTGCTATGGGCTCTGATTGGTCGCTATGAGCGCTGATTGGTTGCTATGGGCTCTGATTGGTTGCTATGGGCAACAAAGACAGTCTTCATGCTAAATCAGGCCTAAAGTCTCTGCTCTCTATGATGGCATCACTCCCTTCTTTCTGTCTTAATCGAAAGGGAGATATGGACGGTAACCTAGAGACACTTGTGTGCACTCAGAGCAGATAAAATCTCTCTTATCTCCTAATCAGAGCAATATCAAAAGAGCAATGTATTTGGTAAAAGCCTTCATTTACCGTTTCCCACATAATGGAAGCAAATGATTGTAGTGAGAAAACCCTTCTAAGGGGTTAAAGGACGGCAATGCCATTGAGAAGCTGAAGAGAATACAACATCTCTGGAGTGTTTGGGTATGACAGACCCCGGGTCACGCGGATAGCCCTCTGCGGCGTCGGGTGGGGGCCGTCATCAGATCCTCCGGCCTCACTTTACAGCTGCTGCAAAGATTAATAATTGAGAAACAATTTAGCAAAGTCGCCGGGAGGACGAGAGCAATTAGCTTTATGATCTATCGACACAATGGGAGGCAGAATGGAGATTTTGGGAGCCCTCGCTGGGGACGCGTGAAGCTGCCTGAGATCGGGCAGAGCTTTCATGGCAATTTTCCTTCCTTCCCGAGACCTCATGAGCCCTAAATAACGTGTAGTTTGTCTTCGTAACAGTTCGCTGGATCTGCGCTCGCCGCCGTCTGACACTTACTTGCAACATTGCCAAGTGCACGGATACATTTGGCAACTACTTTGTTCCACTCACTGCCTCGGCTGCATTTTTATGAGGTTGTGTGAAACGCGACATAAACCAGGCACGCAAAGCTGAGCGCAGTATCCTGACTGTGACCAAAGGTGGCGCCATCGGAGTCTCAGCAGCTCAGAACTCAAAAAGTGAGGAGGGCAACCTGTGCCCATAAAATTGCAACTCAGTCCATGGGCAGCAGGAGGAGCTGAGCAGACTGGTATATGGTATTATAACCAAAGTTTCAATGTCATTGATTGAAATTCCTGCTCATTCCTGGCTTAGGAGTCCAGTGGGCGGTCCTAGTGAGGAGCAGAATTACCTTTCTGTGTCCGATTCAAAACTGGTTCAACCAAACGCGTGAAAAATAAGTTGAGATGTACTGAACCCAAATTTTTTCATTCAAATTTACAGGGTTAATATAATAAGTTATAGTGACCGGGATTCTGGAGAAGGGTCTGGACACATTTCTAGATGTAATAATATAACAAGTTATAGTGACCGGGATTCTGGAGAAGGGTCTGGATACATTTCTAGATGTAATAATATAACAGGTTATAGTGACCGGGATTCTGGAGAAGGGTCTGGATACATTTCTAGATGTAATAATATAACAGGTTATAGTGACCGGGATTCTGGAGAAGGGTCTAGATACATTTCTAGATGTTATAATATAACAGGTTATAGTGACCGGGATTCTGGAGAAGGGTCTGGATACATTTCTAGATGTAATAATAGAACAAGTTATAGTGACCGGGATTCTGGAGTAGGGTCTGGATACATTTCTAGAATGTAATAATAGAACAAGTTTAAATAAATGACCAGGATTCTGGAGAAGGGTCTGGATACATTTCTAGATGTAATAACATAACAAGTTATAGTGACCAGGATTCTGGAGAAGGGTCTGGAGACATTTCTAGATGTAATTATATAACAAGTTATAGTGACCAGGATTCTGGAGAGGGGTCTGGATACATTTCTAGATGTAATAATATAACAAGTTATTGTGACCAGGATTCTGGAGAAGGGTCTGGATACATTTCTAGATGTAATAATAGAACAGGTTATAGTGACTGGGATTCTGGAGAAGGGTCTGCAGACATTTCTAGATGTAATAATATAACAAGTTATAGTGACCGGGATTCTGGAGAAGGGTCGTTGATCCAGGGATTTATTTCAATGGCCAGATTGGAGTCGGGAAGGAATTTTTTCCCTAACATGAGGTCAATTGGCTTCTACCTCATGGGGGGTTTTGCCTTCCTCTGGATCAACACTTTAACACTTTAGCAACACTTTAGCAAATGGGCTGAACTGGATGGACGTATGTCTTTTTTCGGCCTGACAAACTATGTAACTTTGAAGGGTTAGGGGCTTTACTGTTTTGTGAAAACAGAGCTCAGCTGCTCTCCTCTATTATACAGTGGGCAAAAAAAGTATTTAGCCAGCCCCCAATTGTGCAAGTTCTCCCACTTGAAGAGAGAGGCTCCTGCATTTGGCGTCACAGTTCGACCTCAACTATGAGAGACAAAATGAGAAAACAAATCTAGAAAATCCCATTGTCTGATCTGGAAAGAATATATTTGCACATTATGATGGAAAATAAGTATTTGGTCAATAACAGAAGTTCCTCTCAATCCTTTGTTCTGTCTCATTTGATGGCAATGACAGAGGTCAAACGTTTTCTGTAAGTCTTCACAAGGTTGGCGCACACTGTTGCTGGTATGTTGGCCCATTCCTCCTTGCAGATCTCCTCTAGAGCAGGGATGTTTTGGGCAGCAAAGACTTTGAACTCCCTCCAAAGGTTCTCTATGGGGTTGAGATCTGGAGACTGGTTAGGCCACTCCAGGACCTTGAAATGCTTCTTATGAAGCCACTCCTTCGTTGTCCTGGCGGTGTTCTTGGGATCATTGTCATGCTGAAAGACCCAGCCACGTTTCATCTTCAATGCCTTTGCTGATGGAAGGAGGTTTGCAGTCAAAATCTCACGATACATGGCCCCATTCATTCATCATGTACACGGATCCATCGTCCTGGTCCCTTTGCAGAGAAACAACCCCAAAGCATGATGTTTCCCCCCCATGCTTCACAGCAGGTCTGGTGTTGCCCCCCCTCATGCTTCACAGTAGGTCTGGTGTTGCCCCCCCCCCCATGCTTCACAGTAGGTCTGGTGTTACCCCCCCCCCCCATGCTTCACAGCGGTTGGTGTTGCCTCCCCTTACACTCATGCTTCACAGTAGGTCTGGTGTTTGCCCCCCCCCATGCTTCACAGTAGGTCTGGTGTTGCCCCCCCCCCCTCCATGCTTAGCGTTCTCTCTCCTCCAAAACACGACGAGATGTGTTTCTACCAAACAGTTCTACTTTGGTTTCATCCGACCATATGACATTCCCCCAATACCCTTCTGGATCATCCAAATGCTCTCTAGCAAACTTCAGACGGGCCCGGACATGTACTGGCTTCAGCAGGGGGACACGTCTGGCACTGCAGGATCTGAGTCCCTGGCGGTATAGTGTGTTACTGATGGGAGCCTTTGTTACATTAGACCCATCTCTCTGCGGGTCACGAGGTCCCCCGTGTGGTTCTGGGATGTTTTCTCACCGTTCTTGTCATCCTTTTGACCCCACGGGGTGAGATCTTGCGGGAGCACCAGATGGAGGGAGATTATCAGGGGGCTTGTCTGTCTTCCATTTTCTAATTATTGCTCCCACAGTTGATTTCTTCACCCTAAGCTGCTTGCCTATTGCAGATTCAGTCTTCCCACCTGGTGCAGGGCTACAATATTGTTTCTGGTGTCCTTCGACAGCTCTTTGGTCTTCACCATAGTGGAGTTTGGAGTGTGACTGAGGTTGTGGACAGATGTCTTTTATACTGATAAGGAGCCATTACTACAGGTCATGAGTGGAGGACGGAGGAGCCTCTTACAGAAGAAGTTACAGGTCTGTGAGAGCCGGAAATCTCGCTTGTTTGTAGGTGACAGTAGCTGAAGCAGCCACCATGTATCACGTATGGTCCTATCCATTACTATAGGACTTTAGGACTACAATTCATGTCATACGTAGCCCCCTGTGGTTGCCTCGGCAGCTCAGACAGTAGACATCGGAGACCTTGGACCGACGCTCTATCACCAACCCCAATTACATCCACTCAGTGAGCGTCCTTTGGATAGAATTTCACTTAATAGCTCTTGGAGCTTGGACTCTACGGGGGATTTGTCAGAACAAGGCTTATCTTCAGGATATTAGACTATGTAAGAAAATCCGTGGCGAAAGTGGAACAAACCCAACATCTCCACCACTTCAAGAAGAAGACGCTGAGCAGCGCTTTGTGACCGGCTCCAACTTCAAAGGGGTTAATTCCTCTAAAGTTTGTACAGTTACCGCTAATCTGCTGCGCTACGAAACAACAAAGGGCTCCATTCAAGACTTTATTTTCCAACTTTTTTCATTCTCATGCCATTGGCAAAGTTCCCTCTGTATCAGTGGCCGATTAAAGCTGCTTTGAATTAGAGGTATTGTCAGTAATGGACGCAGACTAACCCCCCCCCCCCCCCCCCTCCCGGCGCTTTCATGAGCCCTACATTTCCTGTAATGCGGAGACCATCAGCAGAGCTAATATAAGCCTGGGGTCTGTCGCCTGCCCCTCTGTGATAATGGCTTATACATTAGCGTTCCTAAAATAGTCATCGCTTGTGTGAGTGACGTCGCGTTTCGGATCGTGGTCTAGGACTAAAGCCATATTGACTTCCATGACTGAAGTCACTCAGATGATTGGAGACCAGAACAAAAAAACGTCTAATTGGGTTAACGATAATTAGCTGCTTCCAATTATTCACTTATTATTCTCGCCAAACCAAACCATCATCAGAGAATACTTATTGTTGCAGAATTTTAGAAAACATATAAAATTTGATGGTATTGTTGCATTAAAGGGGTATTCCTATATCGGACATTAATGGCAAATCTACAGGAATCTCCTTAACCTCTGTACTGGTGCATCATGGTGCACTAAGAGAGAATGGAGTGGGCTCACTTCGGTCCACTTGCTAAGCCCACTCCATAGGCAGTGGGTGCCAGATGTTAGATACAGCTGACACCTGCCGATAACAGCAGAGATCAGAGCCGGCTCTGATCCCTGCTGTTTAGCAAACTAAGCCGAGACGTCTAAATGATGGTATCATTGGATTAAAGGGGTATTCGTATCTCGGACATTTGTTTCAAATCTACAGGAATCTCCTTAACCCCTGTACCTGTGCATCATGGTGCACTAAGGGAGTATGGAGCGGGCTTACCTAGGTCCACTTGCTAAGCCCGCTCCATAGGCAGTGGGTGCCAGCTGTTAGATACAGTTGACACCTGCCAATAACAGCAGAGATGAGAGTGAGCTCTGATCCCTGCTGTTTAGCAAACTAAGCCGAGGCGTCTAAATGATGGCATGATTCAATTAAAGGGGTATTCCTATCGTGGACATTTGTAGCAAATCTGCATGAATCTCCTTAACCCCTGTACCGGTGCCTAATGGTGTACTAAGGGAGTATGGAATGGGTTCACTTTGGTTCACTTGCTTAGCCCGCTCCATAGGTGGTGGGTGTCGGCTGTTAGATATACACGTAGCTGACACTTGCCGGTAATAGCAGAGATTGGAGCCGGCTCTGCTCCCTGCTGTTGAACCACCTAGATAATGGAGCAAACTAAGCCGTGGCGTCTGAATAACACGCACTGTTCATCCCTTCAATCCCCCTTGCGGTCTCAATTCGGTTCCTATGTCGGCCAGAAACCTAATGGAGGTTTTCATGGCTGTCATCTTACTGCTCCTATTCCTTCCTGCTAAAGTTAGGAAATAATGGAACCGCCATCTTTGTACACCCTTCTACATTATTTACTGTAGATCCACTTGCTGAGTCCGTTCCATACGCGGTGGGTGGCAGCTGTTAGATACAACTAACACCTGCCGGTAACAGCAGAGATCAGAGCCGGCTCTGATCCCTGCTGTTTAGCAAACTAAGCCGAGGCGTCTAAATGATGGTATCATTGGATTAAAGGAGTATTCCTATCTCTGACATTTATGGCAAATCTACGTTAATCTCCTTAACCCCTGTACCGGTACATCATGGTGCACTAAGGAAGTATGGAGTGGGTTCACTTTGGTTCACTTGCTTAGCCCGCTCCATAGGTGGTGGGTGTTGGCTGTTAGATATACTCGTAGCTGACACCTGCCGGTAATAGCAGAGATTGGAGCCAGTTCTGATCCCTGCTGTTTAACCACCTAGACAATGGAGCAAACTAAGCTGTGGCGTCTGAATAACACGCACCGTTCATCCCTCCAATCCCCCTTGAAGTCTCAATTAGGTTGCTATGTCGGCCAGAAACCTAATCTTACTGCTCCTATTCCTTCCTGTTAAAGTTAGGAAGTAATGGAACCGCCATCTTTGTACACCCTTCTGCATTATTTACTGTATTTCCACTTGCTAAATCCGTTCCATACGCAGTGGGTGTCAGCTGTTAGATACAGCTGACACACTACGATAACAGTAGAGATCAGAGCCGGTTCTGATCCCTGCTGTTTAACCACCTAGGCGATAGAGCAAATTAAGCCGCGGCATCTAAATGATACACACTGTTCCTCCCTCCAATGGTCTCAGTTGCTATGTCGGCCAGAAACCTAATGGAGGTTTGAATACTGTAAGGGGTGCAGTTTCTTGAATGGAGTCATTTATGGAGGTATCTAACATACAGGACAAACAAAGCCACACAAGAACTGGACTGGTCCCTAAAAAAAATGTATATTGCTAATTTTCCTGAAAATGTGAAAAATTGCTACTATATTTCTAAGTCCCCTAATGCTAAAAAACAAAAAAAGACATTTAAAAAATGATTTTCAAACCCACAGTAACAATTGGTTGATGCAAACTATAAACAATTTTGAGGGGGAATAACTATTTGTCTTTCAAAACAGAAATTTTTTTAAGTTTGGAAAAAGGAAATTTTTTAAAATTAGGCACAATTTTTTTGATGTTTGGACCAAAATTTTTGTTAACTTAAAAACATAAAAACAACCAAACATATGGATAGGGGAAAAATGTAAAAAAAGTTATTCCACTAAATGAAATGAAAAATTTTTTCAAATTTATCACAAATTTTATATTTTTCCAAAAAACAAGGTTGCTTGGCCCAAAAAATTTCTTACAAAATTTAAAAAGCACAATCTGTTGCAAGAAAACAGTCTCTGAATCACATGGAGAGGTAAAAGTGTCAAAAAAGTTATTTGCACATAAAGTGAGAATGACAAATTTTAAAATTTATCACAAAATTTTGATTTTTTTCACAAAATAAACAAAGACAAACCCAAATTTTTTCGTACAATTAAAGCAAAATGGTCATGAGAAAAATTCCTGAATCACATGGAAAGGTAAAAGTGTGAAAAAAGTTATTCCCACATAAAGTGAGAATGTAAAATTTTTCAAATTTATCACAAAATTTTGATATTTTTACAAATAAACAAGGATTGCTTGGACCAAAATTTCATACTAACTTAAAGCACAATGTGTCGCGAGAAAACAATCTTAAAATACAGGGACAATAAAAGTGTCAAAAAGTTATTCGCACCTTAAGTGAGAATGGCAAATTTTTAAAATTTATCACCAAATTTTGATATTTTTCACAAATAAACAAGGACTGTTGGAACAAATTTTCGTACTAACTTAAAGCACAATGTGTCACAAGAAAACACTCTCTGAATCACATGGATAGGTAAAAGTATTAAAAAGTTATTCCCACATAAAGTGACACAGGTCAAATTTCAAAAATGGGGCTCTGTCAGAGAGGCCAAAACTGGCTGCATCAGTAAGGGGTTAAAAAGGGCGCTCTGATACCAACCTACAGGCATATAGAGAATTTGTATTTTCCCATCATTACCATAAAATTCTATTGGATGGCTTCCAATTTTTTAGAAGAATTTTTGGTTCCAAAGGTTCAAATTTGGAGCAATTTTTCTTTAAGGTGTAAAGTCTCAGGTTGGGGCTTTCATGTTATTATGGAAAGTGGGTGGTAAAGTTATTACAAATTCCTGATTTAAACGCCTGCAGCATTCGAGGGTCATAATTTCACTTCTCTGAGCTTTCGAGGTTTGTTAAATGTTATGGGGAAGAATTCTGGAGCAGGAAGGTAACGTCTGCGGAATTATCCAGTTTGGCAGCTTCCATTCCACCCTGTAGCTCAAATAAAACTGAAATTTAGACTGAAATTTGAAAAGAAATCTGTGGTGTGGATACTTGAGATAGGCTCCAGTCTGTCTTCTGAAATCCCCTTTTTGTGGTAGAGTTTCTCCAAATGTTTTAAAATCTGTGTTTCCTCCTAGGTTCCCTCTTCGATCTCTTGGACTGACGGGTTATTATTAAATCCATTGACTTTGGCCAAAGGTGAATTTAACCATATGTTATTGGCATTCAAGTGACTAGACTGGATAGTTCAACACAAATTTCAGCAATTTGATTTGAGTTGTCCAGAATCAAATTTTGGACAAAATCACCCAAAAAATTGACTCTCACCCCAATTCTAACCCTTGAGAGTATCTGTACAACATGGGCCAGGGTTAGAGTTTAGAGTCAATCCGGATGCTAAGCTTTACTCCAACCCCAAACCTAAGGAATCTCCCGAAAAATCTGGGGAACCACCAAATTTTTTAGAGTTAGAGTCAGTCCAAAGCTAAGCTTTACTCCAACCCTAAACCTAGAGAACATCTCTACAACATCTGGTGAACCTCAGGGTTAGAATTAGAGACAATCCGAAGCTGACTTAACTCCAACCCTAAACCTAGAGAACATATGGAAAGTATTTTTGCAACATCTGGGGAACATCTAAGGAAACCCAGGTGTTAGAGTTAGAGGGCAGTCAGAGCTAAGCTTTACTCAAACCCTAAACCTAGAGAACATCTCTGCAACATCTGGGGAACCCCACTGTTACAGTTAGGGTCAGGTCAAAGCTAAGCTTTACTCCAACCCTAAACCTAGAGAACATCTCTACAACATCTGGGGAACCCCATGGTTAGAGTTAGGGTCAGTCCAAAGCTAAGCTTTACTCCAACCCTAAACCTAGAGAACATTTGGAAAGTATTTTTGCAAAATCTGGGGAACATCAAGAGAATCCCAGGGTTAGAGTTAGGGTCAGTCTGAAGCTAAGCCTAACTCCAACCTTAAACCTAGAGAACATGTCTACAGCTTCTGGTGAACCCCAGGGTTAGAATTAGAGACAATCCAAAGCTGAGCTTAACTCCAACCCTAAACCTAGAGAACATTTGGAAAGTATTTTTGCAACATCTGGGGAACATCTAGGGAAACCCAGGTTTAGAGTTAGAGTCAGTCCGGAGCTAAGCTTTACTCAAACCCTAAACCTAGAGAACATCTCTGCAACATCTGGGGAACCCCACTGTTAGAGTTAGGGTCAGGTCAAAGCTAAGCTTTATTCCAACCCTAAACTTAGAGGACATCTCTGCAACATCTGGGGAACACAATGGTTAGAGTTAGGGTCAGTTCAAAGCTAAGCTTTACTCCAACCCTAAACCTAGAGAACATCTCTACAACATCTGGTGAACCCCAGGGACTTACAGGGTCTCCATAACCTCTCCCCTCCATACATCTCTGTCTTAATCTCTAGACACCACCCCACACACAATCTCAGCTCCTCACAGGACATTCTTCATGGTGGCTCAGTGGTTATCACAGTGCAGCACGGTGGCTCATTGGTTAGCACACTGAAGCACGGTGGCTCAGTGGTTAGCACAGTGCAACATAGTGGCTCAGTGGTTAGCACAGTGCAGCACGGTGGCTCAGCAGTTAGCACAGTGCAGCACAGTGGCTCAGTGGTTAGCACAGTGCAGCACAGTGGCTCAGTGGTTAGCACAGTGTAGCACGGTAGCTCAGTGGTTAGCAACAGTAAAGCACAGTGACTCAGGGTTTCTCAAGTACAGTGAGCACGGTGGCTCAGGGTTAGCACAGTTTAGCACGGTGGCCAGTGGTTACACAGTGTAGCAGGTGGCTCAGTGTTTAAGCACGGTGGTCTAGACATGGTGTGCTCAGTTGTTAGCACAGTGTAGCACGGTGGCTCAGTGGTTAGCACAGTGCAGCATATATGTCCCTGTTCTCTGAGGCCAACTCTTTAAGAATGGGGAAATGGCTGCACTTCAAATACAGCAAAATGAGAGTGCTCAGGTATATTATGAACTCCCATAAACATGAAGGGGAAAAGTTGCGCATGCGCGGCCATGTCCTCATTCTTCAAGGCTAGCTTGGGTATATTTGGACCCCTCATGGACATAAAGAGGGGAAAGTCGGGCTATTTCCTTTTCCCCTCCCT
>JAODAL010034129.1:0-44665 GCA_025379985.1 Phyllomedusa bahiana | reverse complement strand
AAAAAAAAAACAAGGTTTTGTATGGATAAAATTTTTTTACTAACTTAAAGCACAAGGGTGTCCCCGAGAAAAAAAACACAGAAAAATCAAAAGGGTTTAGGTAAAATTTCCCAAAAAGTTTTTCTCACAAAAGTGACACTTTTCAATTTAAAAAATAGGGCTGTTTTTCAGTAAGGCCCAAACTGGCTGGGTCCTTAAGGGGTTAATTAACAACAATTAAAATCTAATAACTACTATATAGAAAAGGGACAAATATAGGGACAGTCTAACTGCATTGTTTCCTATAATCTTTTAACAAAAAAGAAACCCCTCAGCGGCCCCCCCCAAAAAAAGGACGCCCCCGAAACCTCCCTTTTGCTAGTCCCTACAAAAACCCCGTTTTACCTTAAAGGGCCCAACAGTGATACCCGGAAAAAGTAGCAAGGAATAAACGGGGGAGTTTTTCAGGGGTCAACAAACAATGTCAAATAAGGGAATAAATATAGTCCCCCGGCATGAATTAAGGGGCAAAAAAAACTCCCAAATGTTTTTGGTCCCAATCTCGGGGACTCCCTCAGGGGGTTTAAAAACTTTTTTTTACAATCAATATATAACCTCCCTCTTTGGGGACAAAGTCCTAAAAAATCCTTTAAAACAGTATTTTAAACTGCTTAGTTGAGCTAAGGTACCTGACCCTCCGGGTCTTTTTCCTTAGGGGGTAATCCAAAAAATTAGGGGCCCCAAACCATTTCCTTTTAAATAGTGCTCTGGAAAAATTGGGCCGGGTCCCCTGATTGGTTGTTTTTCACAAAAAAGTTTTTTTTTGACTTAACAGTTTTATACATGGGGCCCCTTAAAATTTTTTTTCTGAAAAAAACCCTGACAGCAAGCAGAGGCCCTTAAAAAAACTTTAAAGGTGACATCTGTAAATTTTCCCATGCATCTTTTTTGTAACTTGCTGGGGACACCCCAGTTCAAAAAAATTACCCCTTTTCCCCCCAAAAAAAAAGACCCCCCGGGAAAATAAGACACCCCCCAAAAAATTAAAGAATAGTGCATTTTTTTTATGCAATTAGAGTTTGGCTTCTTATGCTAAATTTTTGTGATGAAATCACTAAAAAAATTTTAAATACAGGTTGTTTTTTGTTCAACAATAAATTTTGAATTTTTTGTTCATTAAAAAAAAAAACATCCCCTAAAATTAAAAAACCTAGCTTTCTTTAGGGGAAAAACATTAATATAAGACACTGTCTTATTTTGGGGGAAAACAGGGTATGGGGGGGAGGATTGTTTAATGGGGCAGTTTTGAATAAGTGTTAATGTCCCAAATTTTTGGGTATTACGTTTTGTTTCAAACTTTGGCCCTTCTAGGCGTAGAAAATGTGTCGTGCCATCAATAGAAAAAGGGGGGCCTCATTTTTTTTGGGCCCAATATACGACAAAAAAATCCCGGGAAAATTAAATTCATAGACCCATAGGTTTTTAAACTTTCTTTTTTTTGGGCTGAATTTGGGAACCGCTTTGAATCCCCAGCCTGCTCGCACCCCGGCCCCAATTCCCTTTTTCCGGGTTGCCCCTCGGGGGTTTCTCAGCACCCTGGTGGATTTCCAGCTCTGATTTTATATTAATGACCAAAAAGGGACTCAGGGTGAGGAGGATGAAAGTGGAGGGCGCTGAAAGTCCCAGGAACGGGGGGGCCCTTAAAAAATACCCCAGGTCCCCCGGGGCTCTCAGTGCGCCTCTGACCCCCCTCCTTAACATAAACAATTATTCTGTGTGATAAGTCAGGTTTCCTTAACCCAAGACCCCCAAAAATGAAAGAAGCTTTGAAATTTTGCAAATGTCCCTAGAAGCCCTCCGCATAATAAGAACAGAAACTCTTTAAACAAATCCTTTTTCCCCAAAACTCGGAAAGAAGTTTCTGCGGGTTTAATCTGGGGGGAGGTTTAATTTGTTTATGCATTTTGGGTTGGGAATAAAAAATAGATAAAAAAAAAATTGACACGTATGTTGAGCGATTTCAAGATCTCGGCGGCTCGGGTTTGGGACATGTCACCACTGAAAAACGGGCTTGTAAAGATAATGATCCCTTTTGTCTTCTGACAATGGCAGAGCCCAGAGAGACTGATCTACACCAACAGAAGTCACAGGAGCATCCCCATAGCTGCACAGGATAATTTTGGGTACATTTTTCTGTCATATCTTTCTATTTTTTCAAACTTTTCTCTATCTATCTATTTTATTAAACTATCTATCTATCCCCATATCTATCTATCTATAAACTTCCCATCTATCTTCTATCTTTTTTCTCATATCTATCTATCTATCTATCTATCTATCTACTATCTATCTAAATTTTATCCTTACCTCCATCTACTTTTCTCATATTATCTATCTATCTAACTATCTTTCTAACATCTATCTATCTTTTTCAAACTCATATCTACTATCCCCATATCTATCCCATCCATAAAAAATCCATCTATTTATCTATCTATTATATCTATCTATCTCATATTATTATCTATCTAGCTATCTATCTATCTATCTATCTTCCCTATCTTTTATCTATCTATCTATCTATTATCTCCCTATTTTTTCAAAACTATCTAAACTATCTATTATCCCCTCAACCCCCATAAATTTGCATCCCTACTATCTTCTATCTATCTATCTTTCTATCTAATAAATTTTTAAATTTTCTATCTATCTAAACTTTCCCATCTCCCTATCTATCTTTTCATATCTATTTTATCATCTCATATCTATCCCATCCATCTATCTCATATCTTTATCTATCTATCTATCTTCTATCCATTTTATCTATCTCATATCTATCCCTCTATCTCATATCTATCTTTTAAACTACCCATCTATCTATTCCTCCCATTCATTCTATCTATCTATATTATCTATCTCTTATCCATCTATTTTTCATAAAACTATCTATTTTAAACTATCTATCCCCTTTTATCTATTTTTATCTATTATTAAACTCATATCTATCTATCTATCTAAACTTTTTCATATCTAAACAAACTATAATTTCTATCCCATCTATCTATCTATTAACTATTTTTCTATCATCTATCTATCTTTTCTATAATCTATCTCATATCCCATCTATTATCTATTCCCTATCTTCTATCTTTTCTTTTCTATCTATCTATCTATCTAATATTATCTTATCTTCTTTCTATCTATCCATTCATCTATCTCATATCTACTATTATCTAAACTATCTTTTTCATATCTATCTACCATCAAACCATATCTATTTTATCTATTATCTATCTCTCATATCTATCTAATTTATATTATCTATCCCTCTATTTTCATATCTATCTATCTATCTTTTCTATTATCTATCTAAATTTATCTATCTAAAATCATCTATCTATATCTATTATCTATCTCAAAACCACAAACTCATAATCCCATCTATCTATTATCTAAACTTTTTCATACTATCTATTTATTATCATTTTATTAATCTATCTATCTATCTTTTCTATCTATCTATCTCATATCTATTTTCTCCCATTATCTATCTTCATCATCATCTCATATTCCCTCCCATCTATCATCTATCTATCTTAAACTATCTAAAACCATCTATCTTTTCTTATCCTTTTTCTATCTCAAATATATCCCATCTATCTATCTATCTCAATCTATCTATCTCTACTACCTATCTATCTACTATCTCATATCTAAAACAAACTATCTATCTTTCTATCTATCTTCTATTAACTCATATCTATCAATCTAAATTTAATTTTCTATCCCATCTATCTATTTTATTTAATTATCCTATTTCCTTTTCCATTATCCTCCCATCCCCATCTAAACTATCTCAAATTTTATCTCATATCTACCCATTATTTCATATCTATCTATCTATCTATTATCTTTTCCCATCTAAACTATCTAAAATATTTTACTACTATTTTCTCTTTCTTTCCTATCTATCTTTTCTCATAAAACTATCTATCTCATATCTCCTATCTTTTCTATCTCCCTAAACTATCCCATTATCCTATCTATCTATCTTTCTATTATCTATCCCCACTACTATCTCAAATCTATCTTTCTAAAACTATCTATATCATTCATAAACTATCTATCTATCTCAAAATCATTCTCCGTTATTTGCCAAAAAGTCAATATATTGGGAGAACAACCTTGTCCCTTTTTTACAAAGAACTTAGGCCCCTGTTCAACGGGCTTTTTTTCGGCGCGGATTGGGAAACCCTACTGCGTGCCGGGTTTTCGCTTCCAAAAACCCGGGTTCAATCCATCGCAGTATTACGGTAATCCACGCTCCATTTGAAAAAACTAAATTTATTCCGGTCGTCCTCTCCCCTCGGTGAATCCCCCGCAGGGGGAATAAGTGACATGCAATTATCCCCGGCGCAATACGCGCGGTGGATAATGCAAGCTATGGGGGGGGCGGGGAGCGCCCCCCGCCCCCCGGCCCCCGCCCCTTATTCAAGCCCATTGGGGCGGGATCCGGGCCCCAATTACTGCTTTAATAAAACCCCGGTTTAAAAACCCCCCCTTAATGAACATGGGTCCACGAAAAAAAGGGCGACATAAGACAAGGTGTAGCCAAAGGGACATAAAAGAGGAAAAAATCTGAAGATTTTCTGTTTTTTAAAAAAAATTCCCCCAAATTTATCAAAAAAACCCAGTGATCGCCCCCAAAAAGATTCCCGCTACTTCAAAAAAAAGGGAAAAAATTTATTGGACTAAAGGGTTAAACCGTACAACCAAATGGATCAAAGAAAAGTAGAACTTATCATTGATTTGAACGTTTTGAATTTTTCCCCCCCTTTTTTTTTTTTTTTCTTTTTAACAGCTTAAAGGGGTTTTGCCGGGACTTGCCCTTATCTGCTAAGAACCCAAATGTAAACAAGCCAAGAAGCTGAGAGACAGAGAGACACCAGCCAGAGCACAGAGCTGCATAAGGGATCGTGTGAAATGCTCACTGAAATAATCAAACTACAACTTGGGGATTCTGTATACAAAAGACAACACCTTTTCTCCACAGCAGCTTGAAAGCTTCTTCATGTTCTCTGTATTCAGATAAAGCAGGGATCTACTCTGATAATCACTCTACAACTAGTTTATTCTGTATACAAAAGAAAACAAATTTCTACCCGGTGCCTTGAAAACTTCTGGAGCTCAGTCTCATCAGATAAGAAGCTTTGCAGTATCTAATACAAGCTTTTAAGTAACTAAGGGCATGTAAGGAAGGCTGTAGCTCTCTCAGGCTGCAATTTTTGTAATCACATATATATAGAAAAGTGATTAAAAACCCATTTTGGAGGATCCCACGTCAACATTACATCGTGGCAAAACCCCTTTAATTTGGAGGGAACTTTTTTATTCATAGACTGCTAATATCAGATACAGTTATATAGTGCTGCTTATTTTTATATATATTTGGTTTGTTGTTTTTATTTTCATTTTTTAATTGATTGAGTTTTGTAATGTTGCAATTTTATTTTTACCTGATTTTACATCCCTCTAGTAAGAATTTCGTTTTGTCATTAGATAGGGCAACGAAGTCTGGCAATTTATTCTTTCTCCAGCAGGAGAGGTATTCCACCCTTGTAGATTGACATCTGTTGTATCCAACTAGAAGCAACACACCGACATAGATTATATCCAATAAGGGATACGATGCTGTGATAAATGTTGCCAATCCCCTTTTCCCATCATGCCTCTGATGAAGCGCCGATGCAGGCGAGTAACGTTTAAGGCTTCCGCTGTGTTTTAAATGTTTTAGCCAGTGCTGCTGATACTCTCCGCTCATGTTTCTATTCCAATAAAGCACTTTACCCAAACTAAAGTGCATGCGAGTTCTGTAGTGTTATGAGTGCTGCGAGTCCTCCATTTTCCACAGAGCACGTCTATCTATCTATCTATCTATCTATCTATCTATCTTTCTCTCTCATATCTATCTATCTATCTATCTATCTATCTATCTATCTATCTATCTCATATCTATCTCATATCTATCTATCTATCTTTCTCTTCATATCTATCTATCTATCTATCTATCTAATCTATCTATACTATTCCTCATATCTTATCTATCTATTATCTATCTATCTATTTCTCATATCTATCTATCTATCCCATCTATCTATCTATCTATCTATTCTATCCCATCTATCTAAATTTATATCTTATCTATCTATATATTTCTTGTCTATGTATCTATCTATCTATCTATCCCTATCTATCTTTCTCTCTCATATCTATCTCTCTCATATCTATATCTCTCATATCTATCTATCTATCTATCTATCTATCTATCTATCTATCAATCATCTATCTGTTTTCGTTTCGTATTTATTTCTGTCTATGTATTTTTCTCTTTCTCTCTCTCTCCCGTGGAATATATACCTATTTTCATATCTATTTTTCTATTTATTTTCTTGCACATCCATATAAAATCCGTCTCATGTCACCTATTATTCTTCTTTCTATCTAGCTACCACATATCTATCTGTAACTTTACCTGCAAATGTTCTCTAAGGTCATTGTTGCAGGCAATCCCTTCTCTCTATATCAGGGCTGTAACTAGAATAAAGGAACCTATAAGATAATAAGACAGGCCCTCGATACCTGAAGGCAGGAAACTGAAATAGAAGCCTAAGCAGCAATAATTAAAGCTATGGGTAACACCGCCATATATCAGAGAACCCACATAGCAGAGCTGGAGAAAGACACCAGCTTGTTACTCCTTACCAAAATGTATGATGGGCCCCATAGTGATTGTCATGCTCAATGCTATTTATCTCATATCTATCTATCCATTTATCTATCTATCTATCCATTTATCTATCTATCTATCTATCTATCTATCTATCTCTCTCATATCTATCTATCTATCTATCTATCTATCTATCTATCTATCTATCTATCTCATATCTATCTATCTATCTATCTATCTCATATCTATCTATCCCATATCTATCTATCCATTTATCTATCTATCTATCTATCTATCTATCTGTCTATCTATCTATCTATCTATCTTATATATATCTATCCCATATCTATCTATCTATCTATCTATCTATCTATCTATCTATCTATCTATCTATTTCATATCTATCTATCTTTTTCTGTCTATATTTTAATTGTATCTGTCTATCCATGTATGTTTGTATGTATCTAACTTATTTTTATCTATCATATTTTCCTTATATCTATTTTCTATCTATTTATTCCTCATCCTGTACTATTATTTATGCCTTTGAAGTATGATAAATGTCATCTGCAGTAAATATTTTGTAAATGTGTTTCATGATAAAATCGATAAATAAATATGTTTTGCTCTAGAAAAGATGAGATCGATACTTTGGGGTTCGAGTTTCTTAAGAAGAAAGATTTCAAAGATTTTCATGTTACATTAGATACCTTAAAAGATTTTACAGGGATCATGTATGAGCTTGAGATGAAGAGACATCAGTCATAGGTAAAGAAAGCCTGATATTTAAAGGAACACTTCAATGAAAACTAGCATACTATATTATGTATACTATAAACAGAGGTGTATGTCCAGGTTTGTAAATTTCTTTTTGACACACCAAGGTCAAACTCTCTATTCTCATCCTGACTACTCTCCAGAAACCATATTATATATACAAAAGATGCATGGAGAATTTCTAGTCAAAAACATACACAAAATCTTTATTGAATAGTAAAAACAGACATATATAGACAAACAGTGTATATGAGTACCCTAACTAGCTGCAGGCATACAAAAAATTCCTCAATATGCATAAGGTTTGAGTATAAACAGCTCTAATTGTAGTGTGGATCCCACCAAGGTTCAACAAAGTTGCATGATTAGAGTAATTGAGTAAAACAGAACAAGCATGTGTTATATCTCAGAGGTAGTATACAGATCAATCTAATTACATACAAGCGTATGAATGATAATAAAAACACATATGCTGTCTACATAAGGAGGGAGTCCTACCAAAGCACAGAGAGGGAGTATGCTTGCCGCCCCAATGCGCGTTTCGCGTCCCTTGCTTCTTCAGGGGGTGCTAGTGGATCAATACCTCCTCCCATAAATACCTCCAGTGAGCTAATGAGTCCCATCACCGCGCAATCACGGCGCATGCGTCGTGTTCGGAGGGAGCCGACACCAATGCCCCGCTACCGGCATTCCCGCGCTAGCGTGCATGCGCGGAAGACAGACGCTTCCGGACATGCGCACAGCGCGTATAGAAGCCGAGGCCGGAGCCGACATTAGACTCCCCACACGACGCATGCGCACCAGCGCTCTCCATACCGCCGTACGCGGACACATTCAAAGCGGACCCGAACTCTACAAGTAATCAATGACCAAAGAACATTTGCTAACTGAGTGTTTCTATAGCAAAACAAGTAAAGAAAAATAGGGGAAAAGATCCAAACAGACAGATAAAAATGGACCTTTATAATCGGAACGTCTCCTAACAATAATGCATAGATATTTCCCATTAAGTCCATAACACTATTAAAGTTTCAATTGTAGTATGAATACACACATTTGTTTCTATGTCTACAGTACAATAACATATATATGGACATTAGTAAGAGCGTCATGATGTCACAGAATGCTGATGTTTGTTCTTCATCCCACATAAGTGGATCCAAGTGGGTGAACGTCAGTCACAGAAATTTCATATTGGAGATATTATCAAAGGATTGTATCTAGAATTGAAACACATACAATACAGTTAAAATTTTATAAAAAATATGCGAAGGCGCCAAAAGACAAAGAAAAGCAAAGCCAAACTCTAACTTATATCTTCCAAATAACCATATACGCTCAAGGGGTCCACCACCAATGGGGTACGAGCCAACCATCATAAAAATGGGGCAAAATTCAATTTCTCATTAAGGCCCCTTGGGGCCATAGTCTTGAGAGTTGTTGTCCATCTAGTCTCTTTTTGCTCCAACAAACGCATCACATTTCCTCCTCTGACCCCCAGATGTACAAGGTCAATATCCCAGAGTTTTAATCCCCTTGGATCTCCGTCATGACATTTAACAAAGTGCCTTGGGAGAGTATGTAACTGGGTCAAATCTTCAGCCCCTCTAGCTGATACTATGTCTCTCACGTGCTCACGTGTTCGAATTTTTAGTTCACGTGTAGTAATTCCGACATAAATTTTCGGACATGGGCACCCATATATTACATTTTTAGTATTGCATGTGATGTAATGGCGAATATGAAATTCACGACATCCATCACCTGCAGAAAAAACATTTGTTCTTAACATATTCGGGCAGGCAACACATTTGCCGCATGGAAAGAATCCTTTTGCAGGATCCCGACTGCTGAATGGACTCTGTCTCTGAGTGATATAATGACTTCTTACTAGGACGTCCCTCAAATTCGGAGACCTCCTAGATGACATTAATGGATAGTCTGTAATTTCTGTAGCCAGAACGGGGTCGGCCTTCAATACCCCCCAATGTTTGGCCAGAATATCACGTAATTTTGGCCACTGGCTATTGAAAGTGGTAATGAAACGAACGTCATTCGACATAGACTTCCTCCTCTGCACCAGCAGCTGATTACGGGAAGTTTTTCTAGCGCGATAATATGCTCTCTTCGTCAACTTATTACTGTATCCCCTCTCTAGGAATCTTTCCCTGAGGTCAGTCGACTGGCTTTCAAATTTAGCGTCAGTGGAACAAATTCAATGCATCCGTAAAAATTGCCCCACCGGAATAGCTTTAATTGTAGCTTGGTTATGAAACGAGGATGCATGGAGTAGCGAATTCACAGATGTCTCTTTCTGATAAACATCAGTGTTAATCGCTCCATCATGGCCGACCTCAATTAATACATCAAGAAATTCCACCTTTTTTTAGCTCTGCTTTAAAGGTTAGTTTGATATTGTATTGATTTGCATTGAGGCCAGCCATAAAGGTGGTTAACTCTAATAGTGACCCACGCAACAGAAACATGATATCATCTATATATCTCAGCCAGCACAAAATGTACTTTGCCGCTGAGTGCATATCGTCATGAAATACTTGTCTCTCCCAATATCTTAAGAATAAGTTAGCGTATGCAGGAGCACAACCAGCTCCCATCGCGGTTCCTTGACATTGCACATAGAATACATCCCTAAAGTCAAACAAGTTGTGTGTAAGGATATACTCCAACAAGTCAAGGACCAGCTTACATAGGTCTAAATCCAAGCCACTGGTGCGTAGGAAGAACTCTGCTGCCGCAAGACCGTCTTGGTGCCGAATACACGTATATAACGACTCGACATCCGCCGTCACCAAAAATACTCCAGGATCAACATTGATCCCATCGACCCGCCTGAGCACATCCGTAGTGTCTTTTACATATGATGGTAATACTTTGACTAGTGGTTTTAAATAATGATCAATAAATTTGCATACCGGGTCACATAGGCCCCCTATTCCAGAGACAATCGGACGCCCAGGCGGATCGACAGGATCTTTGTGTACCTTTGGGAGTAGATATAAGGTTGGAATTTTAGGAAATCTAACCGAGAGATTGTCACAAAATTTTTGGGGGATTATCCCCATTTGGAACGCTTTTTCCAAAATCCTCTGCAATTCCCGAGAAAATCCCTCAATAGGGTTATATGTTAGTTTTTTATATGTTTGTTTGTCTCTCAACTGTCGCAGAGCTTCTTTCTCGTACCTTTCTACCGGCCAAATCACTATATTGCCCCCTTTGTCCGCAGGCTTAAAGACCACATCATTCTATGTTTGTAGTTCTTTGAGAGCTAACCTCTGTTGTCGGGTGAGATTATCACCACCATATCGACCAGAAAGTTTCTCCATATCCTCAGTCACTAACTTAACAAAGACTTCTATCTGAGGGCATACGGACAAGGGGGGAAAAACAGATGACCTTGGAAACAAACAAGGTGGAAACTTACCTGCTATGGAGGGATCTTGTTCTTGTAATAATTCCTATAGCACGGCAAGGGCCTCCCTTTCTTCCTTAGTTGGAAAATTTTGAATCATCCCTTTCTTAGCATGTAGTTTCTTTAAAGTTAACTTTCTTGCGAACAGGTGCAAGTCTTTTAAGGCTGTAAAGAAGTGAAAGTGATTAGTGGGAGAGAATGTCAGTCCCAGACTCAACACCTCATGCTGTGCTTCAGATAGAATGTGTGTAGATAAATTAATCACCTGAAGTTTATTTCTTTTACCGGTCTGGAGAGCGCTGGTGCGCATGCGTCGTGTGGGGAGTCGAATGCCGGCTCCGGTCTCGGCTTCTATACGCGCTGTGCGCATGTCCGGAAGCAGCTGTCCTCCGCGCACGCGCGCTAGCGCGGGAATGCCAGAAGCGGGGCATTGGTGTCGGCTCCCTCCGAACATGGCAGTGAGGTTAGTCCACTCGGCCATTCAGGAATTTTATCACTTTATTATCACAGCTAGAAAAGGACACCATTTTGTTATTTTTAATTGCTGAAATTTTTAAAAAATGTTAAAAAAAAAAAAAAAAAAAAAGTTTTACAGGAATATTGGTTTTGACAAAAATATTCTTTTCTGACGGATATGTCCCTTGAAGTGAAAGCTCTGGCCGTCAGCGTCCTACTCCTTGTGCTTGCGCTGCTGATGCTTAAAGATTGTAAGCTCTTGGGAACAGGGCCTTCACACCTTGTGTTTGATCAGTAAGTAGCTTTTTACTGTGCAATGTTTGGTTTTTTCTGTACTTATACCCTCTATATTGTAAAGTGCTGCGGTATATGCTGGCGCTATGTAAATAAAGATTGTTATTATATTACTATAAGTGACGTCACCAGAGCAAATTGAGGAAGCTCACTGACACCAAATGATCCTACGTGTTGGAACTCGCTGTTTCCTTTATCAGGTATACTATCCATAGTGTATTGCTGTGTATATATAGGGCGACATGTATGATCGGGATTTGCGCCAGATTTCTGGCGGAAACTGTGCCTCACCGGTCCAACTCCACTGTCGGACGCAGTGATGCGGTGTTAGGCGCAACCTTCGCCACTTTTGATGCACCTAACATGAAGGGGCGTGCAATGGGCGCGGTGTGGGTGTTCTGGGGTGGGAGGCACCACATTCGAATACTCCGATGCATGCGTGATCGCGGGTCGTCAAAATGCCGCACATTGCAGCTCCGACAGGCAGACCTCGTTGAATGGGGTCTACCTGAGCCGGAGGAGGCGAAGTGAAGCTAGAACGTAATGGGGCAAAATGTGCTATAGGTCGACTGTTACAACAGCACAATACATTAAAATGAGTTGTCTATAAAAATATTTCATTAATAAAGATAAATATCAAAGTTGTCTAAAAGCGATTAAATGTATTGAAAAAGTGGATCATTTAAAATTAAAGGAAAAATATATAAGATCGCAAAATAAATAAATCTCAGCTCCGTGCGGCAGGAGTATGATTCCAAAAATCGTTTTTATTAGGTGTAAAACATTCTCTGAAAAAGAGCTCAAACCTTCTAAAAAAATACATAAATAAAATGACTAACAAAAAATCAATAACAGCGCAACATCAGGTACTGGAATATTGAAAATTGCCGGGAAATACAGTAATTCAAATTGTGTAAGCGCTTCTCATTGGACGGCAGAAACCAGCCAATCAGAATAGGAGCGACAGTGGCCCATTCTAACCTAAGAAGGAGTAATGACCAATCAGAATAGGAGCGACAAAAACCCATTATATCCTATGGAGATGTATGGACCAATCAAATGAAAAGGAGGGACAGTTCAAAATACAGTAAAAAATGCAGTAAAGAGCTGATTGGTTGAACTAGCGGGGGCTTGGCTATCCCGGCCAATCAGAGCGTGAACTACTTCTCCCATTGTAGTCTATGGAGAGATGGGGGCACTGAAATTTCAGCGCCGTGCAGCATGGAGTATTAGGAAATAAATCATTTTTATTAAGTGTAAAACATTCTCTGTAAAAGAGCTAAAACCTTCTAAAAACATAAATCAATCAAATCCCTAACAACGCGCTTGTCGCCGTCATCGGCGCTACATCAGGAATTGGGATATTGAAAATTGCCGGGAAATACAGTAATTCAAATTCTGTAAGCGCTTCTCATTGGTCGGCAGAAACCAGCCAATCAGAATGGGAGTGACCCATTATAAGCTATGGAGAAGTATTGACCAATCAAATGAAAAGGCGGGACAGTTCAAAATACAGTAAAAATGAAGACAAGAGCTGATTGGTTGAGCCCAGGCGGCAGATATGAATCCACCAATCATATGTAGTGTTTCTATTTTGAGTGGAGCAAGGAGGGCGCGATAGAAGGGCGCCCTAAAAGTTATTACTGTCTATGGGAAATATTCCAGTTCTGTGATTGGTTGGGGGGAAGAGGGGCTCGTCTTGCTTAGCCAATCAGCGGGTGAGCTACTTATCTCATAGAGTTCTATGGGGAAAAGAAATGCAGAGCGAGCTCTGTTTGTGATTGGCTAAGTTAAAAGAGGCGCGGCTATTTGGGCCAATGGGAGAGCGAGCGACGCTCTTATGGGCTTTCTAATGCAATCTATAATAAAACTGTACATGGCAGAAATAATAAGACTCACGAAGTTGTACCGATCTGTATATAAAATGAACAATAATATAGGAGTAACGAAAATAAACTAATAAATATTAATTCAATAAATTCATTTTTATTTCTTTATTTTCATTAGCCCCATATTATTGATCATTGGCTAACGAAAATGAAGAAATATGATATGTATTTCTTTAGCGATTTTATATATTTTCACTTTGATTTTAAATGATAAACTTCTTCAATACATTTAATCGTTTTTAGACAGCTTTGATTTTTCACTTTATTCATTCATTCATTTGAAATAAAACTCTTTTTTCTATTAACTAACATGTTTAATGATTTCTCGCTGATTTCCAGCCTGTCTCGAATCGTAATACATGTTAGGCGCATTCCTTCTGCGCCAATGTTCCGCACTGCGCCTCACACCCTGGCGAGGCGCAGGGGACTTTAAACCGCATGTATAAGCGCACCTCGGGCGCCGACATAAATCAGGCGTAGTTTTCACGTTCGAGCGCTCGAAAACGGGCGTTCCGATGCGCCGATCTTCATACATGTCACCCATAGTGTATATATAAAGGGCCTTATGTATGAAAACTTCCCAGCAGTAAGACTGTCCTTTTGCCCATAGCTACCAATTGGAGCCCATAGCAACCAATCAGAGCCCATAGTGACCAATCAGAGCCCACAGCAAACAATCAGAGCTCATAGCGACCAATCAGAGCTCATAGCGACCAGAGCTCATAGCGACCAATCAGAGCCCACAGCGACCAATCAGAGCCCATAGCCACCAATCAGAGCCCACAGCAACCAATCAGAGCTCATAGCAACCAATCAGAGTTCATAGCAACCAATCAGAGATCATAGCAAACAATAAGTGCTCAGGTTTTTTTTCTTTTACTACTCTGAAAAAAATGAAAGCTGTACTTTGATTGGTTGCTATGAGCTCTGATTTATTGCTATGAACTCGTATTGGTTGCTATGAGCTCGTATTGGTTGCTATTGGCTCTAATTGGTTACTATGGGCTCTGATTGGTTGCTATGAGCTCTGTTCGGTTTCTATGAGCTCTTGTTGCTATGAGCTCTGATTGGTTGCTATGAACTATGATTGCTTACTATGAGCTCTGATTGGTTGCTATACACTCTGATTGATTGCTATGAGCTCTGATTAGTTGCTATGGGCTCTGATTGGTTGCTATGAGCTCTTTATTGGTTGCTATGGGCTCTGATTGGTTGCTATGAGCTCTGATTGGTAGCTATGGGCTCTGATTGGTTGCTATAAGCTCTGATTGGTTGCTATGAGCTCTTTATTGGTTGCTATGAGCTCTGATTGGTTGCTATGAGCTCTGATTGGTTGCTATGAGCTCTTTATTGGTTGCTGTGGGCTCTGATTGTTTTCTGTGAGCTCTGATTGGTTGCTATGGGCTCTTATTGTGAACTATGAGCTCTGATCGATTGCTATGGAAACAAAGACAGTATTACTTGTAGACAGGTTTTATCCGTAAGGCCTTATGGAAAAAGAAAGCTGAGTTCTAATTGGTTGCTATGAGCTGTGATTGGTTGCTATGGGCTATGATTGATTTCTATAAGCTCTGATTGGTTGCTGTGGGCTCTGATTTGTTGCTATGAGCTCTGATTGGTTGCTATGAACTCTGGTTTTGATGAGCTCTGATTGGTTGCTATGAGCTCTGATTGGTTGCTATGAGCTCTGATTGGTTATTTTGAGCCCTGATTGGTTTCTATGGGCTCTGATTGGTTGCTATGGACTCTGATTGGATGCTTTTAGCTCTGATTGGTTTCTATGGGCTCTGATTGGTTACTATGAGCTCTAATTGGTGACTATGGCAACAAAGACAGTATTACTTTTAGACAGGTTTTATACATAAGTGCTTATGGAGAAAGAAAGCTGAGTTCTGATTGGTTGCTATGGGCTGTGATTGGTCGCTATGGGCTCTGATTGGCCACTATGGTCTCTGATTGGTCACTATGGGCTCTGGTCAGTTGTTATGGGCAACCATGACAGTCTTACTGCTAGACAGTTTTCATAAATGGGGCCCGTTATATGTAATACGGTCTAAAACAAGTTTATTACAAATTAGGCAACAGCAAAAAAAATAAAAATAAGAATAAAAAATAAAATTGTCATGTGCTTTTAAACAATGATCAACTCTGTTTCCTAATTGATTTGATTACTGGGCTGGAAATGGTTAATTAGCGCTGAGTTCTTACATTGGAGTCCGAGTTTTCTGATAATACATTAACTGAATTGGCCAGAAAGTGAGTTATTTTATATTTTTCGCTCTTCCCATGCTTGGACTCATTTCTCTTCTGTGATGCGTGCGGCCTCGTGACGATGCAGGTGTGAATTTATGGACGTGGCTTTTGCATTTATTCCGAATTTCACAGTTTTGCGTCTGCCTGGAAAATCCAGGAATATTGTGACTCGTTGAAGGTCGCCAGTAAATGACACCACTGAGATCTGAACCTTGGTCAGTGTCATTGTAATCTAGTCAGCGCCGCCTAATGCTGCAATTAATAATGGTGGAGGGGCGTCGGGACCTTGGAAGGATCTCCTGGAAACATCCCCATTAAATCCTACTGCTGGAAACGATTAGGGTCATCGGGCCATAACATTAGAAGTGATATGCTTAAAATAATCAGGGTTCACTGGAGCATGCACTGTAATTTGACTTCTAAAAATACACTTCTCAGGCTCCAGACTCCTATTATCAATGTTATATTTTGTGTAATGTGACTCTAGGAACCGGGGAAATAATACAGGAGTATTCTACTAAAAAAAATAATAATAATAGTTTTTAATGAAATGTAATTATCTTCTGTTTATGCACATTAATCTATACAGCCGAAAGCAGAAGTTTCCATCCACTATATAAAAAGCCCCATCTGCAGGTTTTTCTCTCTCTGACATGAAATCAGAATAAACCTTCCCCGTTTTAGGTCAATTAGGAACCAAAATTATTTCTATTTGCCAAATGCAGAATAATGAGAGGGAATTTTTAGTGGAATTTTAATTATTTTCTTCAAAGTCAGAAGTTTCCATACACTGGGATTACTCTGCCTTCAAATAATTCGGGACCGCCCATATGATGAGGTCAGTTCTTTGGAAGCTTCTGATAGGTTTATTCTTAACATTTGAGTTAATTAGAGACATGCCTGTGGATGTATTTTATTGCACACCAGAAACACACTGCTGCTGTGTGTAACATCATGGGAAAGTCAAAAGACATCAGGAAGAGAATTGTGAACTTGCACAAGTCTGGATCATCTTTGGGTGCAATTTCCAGATACATGAAGGTGCCTCGTTCATCTGTACAAACAATTCTATGCAAGTACAAACAAGATGGGAATGTCCAGCCATCAAAATGCTCAGGAAGGAGAGGGGTTCTATATCTATATATGCATATCAACCCAAGAACAAAAGCAAAAGACTTTGCGAAGATGCTGGCGGAAGCTGGTAAGATTGTGTCATTATTCACAGTGAAATGAGTACTGTATCATGAGCTGAAAGGCCGCTCTGCCAGGAAGAAGCCGTTCCTTCAAAAGAAACATATAAAAGCCAGATTCATGTTTGCAAATGCACAGGAACTAAGATTTTTAAATTTTTGGGGGAAAAAAGCCCTTGTCTAAACGAAACTAAAATTGAATGTTTGGCCATAATGACAATTTTTCATTTGGGGAAAAAAGGAGAACTTGGAAGTCTAAGAACACACCCCAAACTGTGAAAACACGGGGGAAAAAGCACATGTTGGGGGGTTTTTTTGCTTCAGGGGGGACTGGTGTATTTTCACAAAAAAGATGGCACATGAGGAAAGAAATTTTTGGGCAATACTGAAGCAACACCCAAAGACATCAGCCGGGAAGTTAAAATTAGCGAAAATTTGGTTTCCCCAAATGGACAATGCCAAAAGCAATGCCAATTTTTTTATAAAGGGGGCTTAAGGAGAACCAAGCTGTTTTGGAGTGGCATCACTACCCCTGATCTCAATCCTATTGAAAATTTAGGGGAAAAGAGGGGACCTCCAAAATGCTCAGTTACCCCCGTTCTGTAGGGGAAGGGGGCCAAAAATTCTAAACTTTTGTGAAAGTTGGGGAAGGGGATGAAACGTTTGACCCAAGCCCCTAATTTTAAGGGGAAAAGCCACCAAATACAAGGAAATGGGGAAACTTTAGACTTTGCAAAAGTAATAAAAATCCCCTTAAAAATTCTCTCCTTTATTCTGCATTTGGAAAATAGAAAAAATTTTTGGTTCCTGATTGCCCTAAACGGGAAGGTTTATTCTGATTTCTTCAAGGAGAAAAACCTGCAGAGGGGGCAAAAAAAAATTTTTTTTATATGAGGGAGGGAAAACCTGGATGGGGCCCTTTTTATAGAGGGAGGGAAAAACCTGCAATGGGGCTTTATTAAGGGGGGAAAAAAACCCTGCGGGGGGGTTTTTTTGGGGAAAAACCGGGGAACAAAAAAAAAACCGCAGTGGGATTTACAAAATTTTTGACCCATCCCGTCAGAATTTTTTGCCCACTTCTACTTTTTGACATTGCAGCGCATGGGGAATTTACTTTTGGGGGCGCTGGTAAGTATATAGGGTGTCAGAGCCTGTTCACAAAAACAAATTCCTTGTTGTTGCCAGTGGTAAAAGGGGCAATTTATGAGAGTTGAGATGATTATGAGTTTCCAGACGCAGGCTGGAGGTATTTTTGACAATGCGCAGTTTGTGACCTGTTGGCGGCTGTTGTGGTGAAAGTGTACGGAGAAATGGCGCCATTGGGAATAAAAGACATGGAAACTGTAGACACGGGGCCCTGAATGAGGGTGTATTTACCTCGCTAACTTGTGAGGGGGCCCCATAAGGGAGCAGACCCGCAAAATACGTGATGGGGCCCCCGGAAAGGATTCACCACCCCAACCCTGTGTTATGGGAGGAGGGGGGTTTTTAAGCCCTCTCTAAACCTACGTTATGGGGCCCGGGGCAACGATTCACGCACCCTGCAAACCCCATGTGTATGGGCCCTGGAGCAACGATTCACTGAACCCCCTTTCTAACCCTATGTGTATGGGCCCCGGAGAGACGGATTTTCCCTGCAAACTTGTAACCCTAATGGATGGGGCCCCGGGGAGACGGATTCACCCCTCTGCTAAAACCATGTGTATGGGGGCCCCCTTGGAAGGAGACGGTGTCACTGCAAAACCCTGCTAACCACGTTATGGGGCCTGAGCAGACGGGATGTCACGCACCCTGCTAACCCTAAATTTTAGGGGGGCCAGACAAGGGTTCATGCACCCTTCAACCTACTGTTAGGGGGGCCCCCCGGGAGAAAGATTCACTGCACCCCCGCTAACCTACTTGGGGATGGGGGGCCCAGCAGACGGATGCACTACCTTGCTAACCCACGTGTATGGGGGGGCCCGGACAGAGGGTGCACGCACCCTGCTCCTACTGTGTTTTGGGGCCCCAGAGAGAAGGGTTCTCACCTCGCTAACCCTAAGTGTTTTGGGGCCCCGGACGCGGGGTGCACTGACCTTGCTAACCCCTGTGTAGGGCCCTTGCAGACGGATTTAAATGCACCCCTGCAACCCTACTTTATGGGGGCCCCCGAGCAGTTATGTCACCACCTCTCAACCCTACTTGTATGGGGCCCCCGGAGCAGACGGATGCCTGCACCTCTGCTAAAAAATGTTAGGGGGGCCCGGGGACAGTGTCCTCCACCTCTCAACCCATGTTTATGGGGCCCGGAGAGACATGTCACTGCCCTTGCAACCCTACTGTGTTGGGGGCCCCCGGGGCAGACGGGGTTTTACTGCACCTCCTAAACCCCACGTGTAGGGCCCGGGGGCAGACGATGTCCGCACCTCCTAACCCTCTGGATGGGGGGCCCCGAGCAGACGAGCCTGCACCTCTGCTAACCCTCATGTTGATGGGGGCCCCGGAGCGACATTTTCCCCACTCGCTAACCCCACTGTGTATGGGGCCCCGGAGCAGCAGGGTTTTACTCCCCCCCTGCTAAAACCCATGTGTATGGGGGCCCTGGAGCAGACGATGTCACTGCACCTTGTAACCCTACTGGTTTTGGGGCCCCGGGGAAAACGGGTTCACGCATCGCTAACCCCCCACTGTATGGGCCCCGGGCAGACAGATTCCGCACCTTGCAACCCTACTGTTATGGGGCCCCGGGGCAGAGGGGTGTCACTGCCCTCTGCTAACCCTAAAAGGTATGGGGGCCCCAAACAGCGGATGTCACGCACCTCTGCTAACCCTCTGTTATGGGGCCCGGGGCGACAGAGTCAAACCCCCTCTGCTAACCCACTGGGTTTTTGGGGCCCGACAGAGATGTCACTGCACCTTGTAACCAGGTTGAATTGCCAGAAAAGGCTTACATTTTCACAGCTGTATCGTAATTGGATCACCATTGATTGGCAAAGGGTTGTTTTCTTTGAGTATGAGTAATGTTTTCTGCTCCTGCAAACAAATGGGCAATTAGAGAACAAACACCATGCAGCCACTTCTGGAAGAACACAAGCTGTGGTGGTGTCTGGGGAAGGTATTTTGGGCATTCTCTGGGCCACTTATCCATGTGGGATATGCTCTAAGCTGATTTTCTTTATGAATCCCTCTTTGCAGATCACGTTCACCCATGCATGCTGATTGTCTCCCATGGGACGGGCGGGATCTTCCAGCAAGACTATGGGGAAAATGGGTCTACAGCTGTAGATACACCCACAGCATGAATAGGAAGTAGGAGTCTGAAGCTATAGACCCACCCAAAGCCTGAACAGGAATTGGGAATCTGAAGCTGTAAACCCACCTACAGCCTGAACAGGAAGTGGAAGTCTGAAGCTATAGAACCATGCACAGCCTGAGCTGGAAGTGGGTGTCTGAAGCCTGCTGTGGCTTTGTGAAACAGCATGGTGAGAAAACGTCTTTAAGAATTAACTTTAAGAAGAGAGATAATTGTTACTGTAGTTGTGAATCTTTTCAGCACTTTAAAAGGAAAGTTATTTCCAGCAGATCAGCTACAAATAACCATTGTGTGGCCTCACGTCTTGTGTTGCCTCCATATGCATAAGCTGTAATTAGCAGGTAGCAGCCTATCACACACCTCATTCCACTGGACCTCATTTGCCGGTGTTATTACCTGCTGGAACCTGCCCCGGTTTTGCTCTCAGGTGTTTGGTCTAATAACTATGGATTCTAGGTGTGTGGAGAATCCAAAGCAGAAGTGTTAAAGAGTCAACGTGTGAGAAGGGAAGGCCCAATGCTGCTCCCATCTACTGCTAATTCACAACATCTCCTGGATAAATTAAGATACTTCTTCTACCACAAAATTCTACATTCCCTTATGGCTTCAATACTATAAGGATTGTCCAGCAAATAGAGCAAAATAAGCTTCATTGGGGCAAGGTAGGGGAGGAAGGAAGGAAGGAGGAATGGTAGGAAGGAAGAAAGGGAGGAAGGAATGGAAGGAAGGAAGGAAGGAAGGAAGGGAAGGAATGAAGAAGTAAGGAAGGAAGGAAGATGAAAGAAAGGAAAGAAGAAAAGAAAGAAAGAAAGAAAGTGAGGAGAAAGAAAGAGAGAAAGAAAGAAAGGAAAGAAAGAAAGATAGAAAAGAAAAGAAAGAGGAAAGAAAGAATGAAAGAAAAGACAAGAAAGAAAGAATGAAAGAATCTGAATAATTAAAGAAGAAAGAAAGAAGAGCAGGCCTTGGGGATTGTGATGTTGGGTCTATCTCACATTTTCATCCCCATTACCAGAAATATCGGTATGTCAGCCATCACTGGGTTGGTGTTTATTCCTTTGAATTGATGCAAATATAAAACAAGGGATCAGCATTCGAATTTCTTCATCCTTATGTGCAAATATGGTTGATCTTGGCTTCTCATTGTCTCTTCTTTACTTTCTTTCTTATATTCTTTCTTTTTTCTTTCTTTCTTTCTTTCTTTCTAGTCTTTCTTTCTTTCGTTCTTCCTTTTTGATTTGTTTTGTTTGTTTGTTTCTTTCTTTCTTTCTTTGTTTCTTTCTTTCTTTCTTTCTTTCTTTCTTTCTTCTTTCTTCCTTCCTCCCTCCCCTCTTTTATTTTCTCCCTCTTCCTTATAAGCAGCTACTCGTACTGTATTTGTCCCGCTTAGTGCTGAAAACAGTAATTGATTGTTCTATTGACGTATTACTTAAGCACTGCAATATATTTATACCTATTTTTCTAGTTGACGGTTTCCATTGTAGACTTGCCACGTCTTAATCATCAATTTGTATTATCTGATTTTCCATTTGTTCACATTTCAATAAAGCTTTTGAATACAAAAAAAACAAAAGTAATACATTTTTTTTAAAAAAGATATGCTTATATACAGGTCCCCCCGCCGTTGATGCTCTGGAGCTCCCCGACAATCTACTCCTCTTGACTTCCATTCCGACACACAGAAGAGGCTCGGACTCCATTTACGATCCATTACTCTTGACTTACAGATTCCCCCGGATCGGCTCCTCTTGACTTCTGCATTCACGTCTGCGCACACACGAGACGCTCGTGCTCTATTGTAAGTGAATGATGAAGCATGTGTCTCTGTTTTGTGTTGGGACAAGAACATGAAAGTCAAGAGGAGCAGATTGTCTGCAGGTAAGTAGAACTTATTTTCTGTTTTTTGGTACCAATAAAGAACAATTTTTATTTCCTGGACAACCCCTTTCATGGTCCATTCTTAGTATAGGTTATCAATATATTAGTGGGGGTCCCTTGCATAGGACTGAGCTTTAGGACCAAAGTCAGCCATAACGGCATGGCGCTTTGACTTTGTTACCAGTGGACGCGATGCAGCATCCTTAAAGGGGTTTTTCCACGATGTAATGTTGACGTGGGATTCTCCAAAATGGGTATTTATTCACTTTTCTAAATATATGTGATTACAAAAAATGCAGCCTGAGAAAAGCTACGGCTGCACTTATACCTTGCCATTAGTTACTTCAATAGGCTTCTTTAGATACGAACAGGCAGGTGAATGGAGCTGGCTGACGGGCCGGGCTTGCTCAGAGGAAATGCTTCTTATCTGATGAGACTGTGCTGCAGAAGTTTTCAAGGAACCGGGTAGAAATATGTTGTCTTTTGTATACAGAAGCCATAGTTGTCGTGTCGATTATCTGTGTAGATCCCTGGCACCCATCTCAGCTTTATCTAATGACAGAAGAAACATGAAGAGTTTCAATCTGTGTGGGAGGAGAGAAATACGTCGTTGTCTTTTGTATACAGAATCCACAAGTTGTAGTTTGATTATTTGAGGTTAGGTGAGCATTATACACGATACTTTATGCATGGTATGTGACTCTGGCATCTCTCTCTCCCTCAGCTCCGTGGATTGTTTTTTCATTTGCTTCTTAGCAGATAAGGCACGTCCTGGCAAAACCCCTTTAAGGGGGGTTTCCAATGGTACAAAATGCTTGTTATTCCATCGGGACAGGATAAAAAAAATAGAAGAAAGAGGAGATTCACAATACCTACACGAAACTGTGATTCCTATGATGAGAAGATCAAGGGTGGATCTGGGCAGGTCCAGCCATTCACAAGCCATAGCGATCACGTGAACGTGACCATTGCAGCTTGGGATTGGCTGCACCGGTCACGTAAAGAAAGAATGGGCAAGTCTACTGCCAGGATCGCCGAGATGGCAGCAGCAATGAAAAGACAGCGCCTGGGATGTAAGTAGGCTTCTTTTCTTCTATTCTTTAACATGTCCCAATGGAATTACAGGCATTTTGTACCCTCAGAACACTCCTTTAACATTTTTTTTGTTTCATAAAAAATAAAAAAAAAAAAAAAAAAAAAAAAATACTATGAAAAATAGGAAAAAGATCCTCACTAATTAGTTTCTCAGTCCTTCTTAGATCCAACACATTTGGTCCTGTGGTGCCTGTGATCCTTGTTTACAAGTTGCCAAGTTTTGTTAGGCACGGTGACTCGCTTTACTGTGGCGAGAGTGAATCGTGCTCGTGGTCTTGCACAATGCTACTGGTATTACGGCACCCGTTGCAGAGCGGCGCTTCCAGTAGTATGGCGCGTGACTGCCGCGGCCACTGACTGGCTTTAGTTTAGAGCTGTAAATACTGCAATACATATTGGACAATGGAAATACCAGTAGTTGGGAACTCACAAGAAGGTTGCTGATAGCACAAGGATAGAAGAGGTGAGTAGTGTATTATTCAATAGTATTAGTTGCTGTTCTTAGTTATTTTATTTAGAAACTACGTAACCCTATATCTCCCAATTAGTGGTTACCCTATGGAGGTTTTGGACTTCCATCACTGAATATTATTTGTTGCCTATTTAAAGGAAGCTATTAGATCCATTCATTATTTTAAAGGAAAACCCCCTCAATTCTCCTAATCAGTTTATTTATTTCTGGAAAACCCCTCTAATTGTCCTGATCAGTGGGTATCCTGGGAGTTGGTCTCCACCAATTAACTATTTGTGCCTATCCTAAAGAGAGCTATCATCCATTCCTAAATTAAAGTTCTGGAAAACCCCTCTAATTCTCGTGATTAGTGGGTATTCTGGGAGTTGGATCCTCACTGATTACATTTAAGTCTAACTCTAAAAGTCTAAATCTGAAAGACAGACATTCATTCATTCCTACATTAAGGTCTTGGAAAACCCCTATAAAGCAGGAGTAGGGGACAAAGCAATAAGTATACATCTACCCAGTAAGAAATTAAAAAGGGGTTGTACACATGATAAAAATTAAGCTTTAAAAGAGACAGCCAATTGGTTATAGAAAAAGAAAGCCTGTACTCATTTCTCTAATCCAACCCAGCATTGAACCTCTGGTGAATGTGACTTCTGCAGCCAATCATTGTCTTCAGTGGTTATGTGCGTTCCAATTCGCGCTATTTAACCGGTCAGTCAATGGAGCCATGATGTTAATAGAATGGTATGCCAGTTTCAGTGGGAAGGGCCAATCATCTTATGTGTATTGAGGCCTCCTGACTCTACCAACAGATAGTGTTGGATTTCAACTGCTTGGTCCATTTGTTAGCTTAGTCCCCTCTCTTTGTTCAGAACACCTGGATGCTTATTAAGGCCTAGTGTGTGTGTATATGTGGATAATAAGAGACAGCCGTGTGTCAAATAAGGTCTCAGCACTCATCTAAGTTGTTTGGCCAGCATGAGCAAAGGATTCAGAGCCCTCAGTCTTTATCTGGTACTGTACTGTCACGTATAGGTCAAGTATAGGGTACAGAGAGGAAAACCAACACAAGAACTGTCTGTCCTGGGTGGCAGAACCTAATACCATAGTGATGGGCTAATTTCTCACTTTTGAATGGTGATCTAACCCTTTTCTAGAGAAACAGCAAACTAGGGGGACTGGCCAAGAGTCAATGATAGGGTGTGAAGAGGAAAACCAACACCATACCTGTCTGTCCTGGAAGGCAAAACCGAACACCATAATGATGAACCTATTTCTAGATGGTACCTACCTTTTTAATTGGGTGGCATGACCCTATGTCATGCTCTTTTTCAGATAAACTGCAAACTAGGGGAATTGGCCCAAGTGTCAAGTATAGGGTGTGGAGAAGAAAAGCAACACCAGATCTTTCTAACCCGGAAGAAAAAAAAACAACACCATAATGATGGGCCAATTTCTAGTCGGTACTTCCCTTTTGAATTGGCTGGCATGACTCTATGTTGGATTCCCCTTTTCCGGAGAAACTGCAATCTAGGGGAATTGTCCCAAAGGTCAAGTATAGAGTGCAGAGAGGAAAACCAAAACCACACCTGTCTGTCCTGGTAGGCAAAACCCAACACCACAATGATGGGCACATTTCTGGTTGGTACATCCCTTTTGAATTGGGTAGCATGACACTATGTTGGACTTCCCTTTCTCAGATAAACTGCAAACTATTGGAATTGGCCTAATGGTCAAGGTAAGGGTGCAGATGAGAAAATAAACACTAGACCAGTTATCCCAGATAAGGCTATAACCCAACAACACATAAGGGATGAGCCCATTTCTAGTTGAATTGGGTGGCATGACCTTATTTTTGACTCCTCTTTTCCAGAGAAACTGCAAACTAGAGAAATTGTTCCAAGGGTCAAGTATAGGGTGCGGAGAGGAAACAAACACCAGACTTGTCTGTTCTCAGAGGCAAAACCCAACACCATAATGATGTGCCCATTTCTGGTTGGTATATCCCTTTTAAATTGGGTAGCATGACATTATGTTGGACTTCCCTTTCCCAGAGAAACTGCAAAACTATGAGAATTGGCTTAATGGGCAAGGGAAGGGTGCAGATGAGGAATATGAGAAGCAACAACTCACTGGCACCCTTCTATTCCAGAAGGCCAGAATTGATCGGGCCTCCATTTCGTGCGGTTGGTGTCGGTCTTGACCCCCTTTTTTAGGAGAAATGGGCAAAACTAAGGGGATAATGGCCCAAGGGGTCAATGAGCTCGGATGTGAGTGGGGAAACAAACAACAAGTCCTTCTGTCCTAGGAGACAAAACCCAACACCATACTGATGGGCCCATTTCTGGTTGGGTGACATGAGCCTAGAGAGGACTGTCCACAAAAACTACAGTCTAGGGGAACTAGACAAAGGGCAAATGATAGGTTGCGGGGGGTGGGCGCTGTATCAAGCAACTAGGTCTTCTGTCCTGGGAGGCAAAATCCAACACCTTAATGGAGACAGTAGGGGAATTTTATAATACTGTTCTGATGTACAACTTTAAAGTACTAAACTTCTGAATAATCTCTCCTAGACACGTTGTCTGCCTATCAATGTCGGATAGATGATCAATTAAATTTGTACAATTTGTGTCTGAGGGCTTTTACGCCCAGTGTAAAGTGTTTGATGGGATGGACGCATCTTGCTGTCTAACCGGTTTAAATAATATTGATCATTAAAGCAAACATTGTCTTTGTATTTGCAAGTTCACAGTTAGCTGGGATCAATGCTTTATTAAAGTTGAATCACAATAATTGACTGTAATTAAGGGCTATGAGATTTTAATGAGGGTTAAAGTCTCAACAGAGCCCAATAGTATTTAAAGAAACTGTTATCCTTCAGCTCTCTGGTGTCTCATTTTCATTGTAAGCGACTCAAGGTCATCGAGTCACTTTGAAAAAATGTATGGGCCCGCTGTTGGATTCCTCTCGTCTCCGTGCAGAGTCAGCTCGTAGACTCTATGTTAATTCACTGCTACTTTGTTACTACACAGTAAAAAGAAGGGTCAGGATCAAAAATGTTGTCTCCTTCGTTAAACGCCTTAAGTCTCCAGTTTTCTTAAAATGCATCTAAAAAAAAAAAAAAAAAGTCGACCAAGTTATTTAAGCTTGTTTGTTAAAGTTTTTTTTTTATTATATTTTTAATCCTACTGCCTTGGGCTGTATTAAAATAAAAAAATGAAGGCTGTAAACCTGTTCATGACCTTCATTGTGGGTATGTGTTGTGATACCTAATATCGGTTATTTTCTGGCAACAGAACAAAGGTAGTCCAAGGGTGACCTTGTTTGCACTGTTGTTCCTTAGTTCCTTATGGTTCCATTGCATGATCTATCAGGAAACAGTCAGTGTTGGACTGAGGAGTCTAGGGATCACCAATAAAGCTAAATCTTGTGGCCCACCAGTGAAGTCGTCAGTAAGGTTGGTTCTTGGTGCCCACCAGTGGTGCTGATTCTTGGGGCTCACCAGTGGAGTCTATTCTTGGAGCTCACCAGTGGTGCTCATTCTTGGGGCTCACCAGTGGTGCTGTTTTTGAGGCCCACCATTGAAATCCTCAGTAAGATTGATTCTTGGTGCCCACCAGTGGAATTGATTCTTGGGGCCTACTATTGGAGTTTATTCTTTGGACCCAAAAGTGGAGGTGATATTTAGGACCAACCAGTGAAGGTGATTTTTGAGGCCCACCAGTGAAATTAATTATTAGGGTCCACCAGTCGACATGATTCTTGGGGCCCATCTATGGACTTAATACTTGAGCCCCACCAAAGGAGTTGATTCTTGGGGCCCACCAGTGGAGTTCATTCTTGGGGCCCACGAGTGAAGTTCATTCTTGGGGCCCACCAGTGGAGTCATATATTGGGGCCCGCCAGTGGAGTTAATTCTTGGGGCACACTAGTGGAGTTAGATATTGAGGCCCACCATTGGTTTTGCTTCTTTAGGCCCACCAGTGAAGTTAATTCTTGGAGCCTACCAGTTTTGGTGAACGACTGTTCAAAGATATATAGAATAGGGCTACGACAGGTTTTTTGCTCAAAGTACATCAGAAAACTGGTGCAGCCCCGTTCATACATAACGTACTTAAGCTCCGTCCACCCAGCATGGTTTACTTGTCAGATTTGTAGACGATTTATGAATTTGGGAACCGTCTGAAAACCAACATGAAACCGTCCCCATAGACTTTAATAGAAAATCCATTCAGTAGTCTACACTAAACAGGTTTTCAGGTGGACAGATTCTTAAACAGATTCCCAAAACACTTGAAACATGCACAATCTGCTGCAGGTTTTTGGACAGAGGGTATGCAATTCAATGGTTATGGGGGACGGGCGAATACACAAACTGTAGACAGAACCATCCCCCCAAACCATGCAAAAGACACTAACAGAGTCCGACTGGCATTTTACATGTGCCCTGTGGCCGTAGCTAGTGTTGATTGAACTGTTCTAGAAAAATTAAGTTCTAGTAGAGCTTCTCAAATTTTTAGAACTCAAACCAAACAGAATATTTTACTGTTCGTTCGAGTAAAGTTCTAGTTCGACACGCGATTTTCAGTTTCGCTTTCAGCAGCTTTCTGCGTGTTTGGCCGCCATCCAATCACCTTTTTGCACTTTTGGCGGCCATGCAATCACCTTTCTGCACTTTTGGCAGCCAACCAATTAGCGCAGAGCACAGAGAAGTGTCAAAAATCATCGCTGAGGTGTAGGACTCTCATTGGCTGCTTAAATCACATGACCATGTTATATGTATTTCACTGTATTGCCTTGTGAATGCCATTTTCAGCTCACTCTCTGTACTGTACAGACTGCTCTTAGTTAGATAGCATTTTCCTCTCCATAGACAGCAATAGTTAGGGAGTTTGGTATTGCTGGCTGCATCTTTCCCACACCCAGAAGCTGTTATTTGGTGACATTTGCAGGCTCACATAACTCCTAACTCTTATATACATGGATATATATTATACAGAGGGCTTGGATTTGCTAAATCATACTCAGTGCCCAAAAGTTCTGTTTTTGCAGTTTTGGGGGTTCAGTAATTGTATAACATACCGTCTCCAAATCTTCTATGTGTCAAAGGGGCTTTTGGGCCCCCTCAGGATGCAAGCCCCGTAGCAGCTGCTACCGCTGCACCTCCTATAGCTATGCCCCTGCTTGCAAGCTGTCCTCATCTTTCCAGTTAGCCATTGAAAGGAATGGAGTATTTAGCCTCTCAGTTTTTTTCTTTAACTATTAGAGCTAAAGAAGTATAGATTATGTTTAAGGTATGGCATACATGCCAAAGTATATTGGGTAGCAAGATGCTACTATTGTGTGCAGTTGTAGCTGGCGTCTACAACCCCTTCAGGGCATGACCTACTTTGGCCTTTATGATGGAAGATCTATTTTCTTGTTTATACATATATTCACATAGCACCACGAGCCAGAGTTCAGCGTACGGCATAAATAACATTTTTAACCCTTCTCTATGGGACATTGAGAGCTAGATATATTTTTTATGTATCTTTTTCAACTTGTGCACAAAAATATTCTTAATAAAGGAAAATCTTTGACATATTCAGGCAGTCATCTTTTTTTTGTATTTTCTGAGTGAGTTACATGTATTAATAGTATTATTTTAGGGTTCACAAAACTTAAAGGGAATGTGTCATCAAAAAATGAGTAATTGTTTAAGTCCCATTATTATGTTAAACACATTTTTTAGGAATGTGGTTGTTACTATTTAATTTTTCATATAACTTACAATATTTTGTCAGAATTCTTAAAGGAGTTGTCTAATTACAAGAAATCAGCCCACATCAATGTTTTTAGAAGCAAAGGATTTTTGAACTGAGGGGCGTGCTTCTTCTCTGCCTCTTCTCCTCCCTCTTCCCCCCTCCCCTCAGCACACAGGCAGCTCTCCTCCATAACTTCTATACAGAGGGGGGGCAGGGGGATTGCTGCCAGAGTTAACCCTGTGTGTGCCTGCCTAGATCTTCTGCAGTCATCTAGATCAGCTGTATTAGGGCTGATCTATGAGTGTGGAGAGGTCTGTGATTGCTAATAGCAGAACAGAGGGGATGCAAGTGTTCCTATACCCTCTGCTTAGCTTACATATCTCTACATCTCCAGCAACAAACAGACCCTGTCAGAACAGACACAGGGCAGCTGTGAAGTGTTACTCAGGATGTGTCACTAGTACAGCAGAGCATGAACTGTTCACAAGCCTCCCTGATCTGTATAGTATTATTATAGTTACAGCTCCACAGACACATCATGATTATAGTAACACACAGGGTCACTGCTGTCACATCTATTGATCAGCCTCATCTCTGCTCAATCTGTGTAGAGAGCAGGAGGAAGCAGGCACACAGAAACCAGAGTCCTCCCTCCCCCTCCGTCCACTACAGAAGCATTCTGTGTGGGAGGGGCTCTCTGCTCTGACCTGTTTTCAAAAGGTGATGAGTCATACAGACCTGAGAGCCAGTGAAAAGGATAAAACAGGTCACTGTTATAGAGATTTGAGAAGGGATGTAGTACTATAACGGGCTTACTCAAAATCATAGGACATTTGTAAAAACATAATTGCAAAGCTGCTTGTTTTTTAAAGTTTTTTAAATTTTTAAAACCCAATTTTTGTAGCGAAAAACCCCCTTTAAGTCTTCAGTTTATTTTGGCCATTGGTTGTTTGCATGCTTTAATGCAGTCAGAGAATGCTTTCAGTGCTTCGCCCATAGGGATGTAAGATGACCCAGCCCCTTTTCATTTTCTATAGGAGGTTTTTTGGGGGGTGTCTGTGACCGGGGAAAGAATTTTTGTGCGGGGGTGAAAGGGTGAACGTGACTTCTCCTTTGTGTGGTGGCCCTGGTTATCTAGCATTTTGGTTTTCCCCCTTTGAGTTTGACCCTCTTGGCTGATAAATGACGACAACTGAAAATCTTTCTGTACAGAACAGGAAGTGCAGACTATTATTAGGCCCTAGTGGCCAAGTGAGAATGCGGACTTAAATTTTTAAAAAAATTTTGAAAGTGTATAAAAAAAAAAAAATGTAACCAAAAATTCTTAAAAAACGTGAGTTGAACAATAAGTCATTTTTGATGACACATTCCCTTTAATGACTTTTATAGCAATCACCATGTGTGCCACCAATTCTGGGAACTTTTTAATTGCACTATTTTTTTCTATTATAGGTGTGAGATTTTTTTTTTTTATTTGAAAAGAATTTTTGCCTTTTTAGTAAAAATATATCTTTTTTTATTTGTTTCACTGTGTGACTTTACAAAAAGATCTTCTAATTGCGCATATGATACACTGTAATACTCTTATATTGCAGTGTATTTTTTCTTTCAAATTTCTGCTCGGAGGTCTTAATAAGCCCAAAAATTTGTTAACAAAAAACCCGGCGTTGTGATTCCCCTAATTTGGTTTTTGCAGTGCCCACTCGGAGCCCCTTCCTGCTGTCAAATCACTTATATTCTATGGTGTTTTCTTATAATTTTGTATATTTCTATATATGCACTAAGCAAATTTTTCTATTAAAAAATGCTTATATAAGAATTTTGCTGTTTTCTTGTAATTTTTATTTTTTCATTTACCTTTTCTGTATTATGCATAATTAGCAATTATTTTTAAAATATTGATTGCTTTACTTTTTCCCCAATTAACTACTTTGGGTCATGTTAATTAACTTATAGGGTTTAGAGGATAAAAGATTTCTATTTCTCCCCTTTTTATATAAATCAAGAGTGGTAAAAAAGACGTGTTTTGGCGGGTGCACGGTGAAATTTTTGGCTGGTTTCCTAGTTCGCTCGGAATTATATAAACCGGGCACATGATCGGACATGCGTGTCCTGGTACATGCGCAATAGAGCTTGGTTTCTGTTCTCTGGCCCGTAGACGCTGTGTGCTTTTTTATTTTAAAAGGTATTTTAAAAATGCATTCGGTCCCTGAGGGAAACATAGGGTTTAAACGGGTTGGAATGCACGCTCTGGCACCCAAATACTTCTTACCTAGGGAAAAACTTAAGGACGACATGTAAGATTGGGGCTGTGCCAGTTATCTCACATCAAAAAGCTTTAGTAGACCTGTTCTATAGCTCTATGAACATCCGCACTCCAACCTTTGGCGCGATAAGCACCTGCATAACACTATGTAATGCGCTAAAGATTAGGAGCTTTCTGGGGGCGTCGCACCACATTCTTATAATTAGACACATTTATGATTCTTTGATGCCAAACCTCGGCGCAGAACAGTTAGAACAACCAGACCAGGGTAAAGGTGGTGCCTGAGCCAGACTTGTGGTATTACCTTACACTGCCCTGTATGTATGACCTGCAGAAGAACAGACCAGGGTAAAGGTGGTGCCCGAGCCAGACTTGTGGTATTGGCTCTACACTGCCCTGTATGTATGACCTGCAGAAGAACAGACCACGGTAAAGGTGGTGCCTGAGCCAGACTTGTGGTATTGGCTCTACACTGCCCTGTATGTATGACCTGCAGAAGAACAGCCAGACCAGGGTAAAGGTGATGCCTGAGCCAGACTTGTGGTATTGTCTCTACACTGCCCTGTATGTATGACCTGCAGAAGAACAGACCAGGGTAAAGGTGGTGCCTGAGCCAGACTTGTGGTATTGGCTCTACATTGCCCTGTATGTGTGACCTGCAGAAGAACAGCCAGACCAGGATAAAGGTGGTGCCTGTGCCAGACTTGTGGTATTGGCTCTACACTGCCCTGTATGTATGACCTGCAGAAGAACAGACCAGGGTAAAGGTGGTGCCTGAGCCAAACTTGTGGTATTAGCTCTACACTGCCCTGTATGTATGACCTGCAGTATTAATGCCAGACCAGGGTAAAGGTGGTGCCTTAGCCAGACATGTGGTATTAGCTCTACACTGCCCTTAATGTTTGACCTGCATAATAACAGACCAGGGAAGTGTGCCTGAGCCAGACTTGTGGTATTGCCTCTACACTGTGCCCAGTATGAATGACCTCAGAAAAACAGACCATGGGTTAAAGGTGGTGCCTAGCCCAGACTTGTGGTATTAGCTCTACAACTGGCCCTGTATGTTGACCTGCAGAAGAACAGACCGGTTAAAAGGTGGTGCCTGAGCCAGACTTGTGGTATTGGCTCTACACTAGCCCTGTATGTATGACCTGCAGAAGAACATCCAGACCAGGGTAAGTGTTCATGAGCCCAGACTGTGGTATTGGCTCTACACTGCGCCTTGTATTTATTTTTAATATTATTAATTTATTTTAAAGTGCGCCATTGGTTCCAGGGCGCTGTTCACAATTCGAGGGAGTTTACATACACAACATAAGTCAAACAAGTACAGTGATAATTGATGATGACAATTGGCGCCGACAGAGAGGGAGAGAACCCTACCCGAGGGCTTACAAACTACAAGGATGGGGGAAATAGACAGAAGGTGAGGGGCAGACGATGTCTGTGGGAGGAAGTATGACAAGGTTATTGTAAGGTTATAGGCAAGCCTGAAGAAATGGGTTTTTTCAGGTGTCTTTTGAAGTCAGGTGAAAGTAGTAGAGAGTCTTGATGTGTTGGGGCAGTGAGTTTCCAGAGTGTGGGTGAAGCACGGGAGAAGTCTTGTGAGACGTGTGTGAGGGACAGGATAACGAGAGAGAGCAGAGAGGAGAAGTCCGTGAGGAGCCGGAATTGCGTGAGGTGAGATATTAAGAAATTAGGGCGATAAATATATGAGGGAAGCCATGGAGAGCCTTGTAGGTCATAGTTAGCACTTGATAATTAATTTCGCTGGGCAACGGGAGCATGAAGAGATTGGACAGAGGGGAGAGGCAGAGGAGTAGCCGGGGAGAGAGGTGGATAAGACGGGCAGCAAGTTGAGAATTGCTTTGATAGGGGGGCAAGAGTGCTAGTTGGGATGGCCCACAGAGAAGGATTTCAGTAGTCTAGGCGAGAGATTGACAAGGGCATGGAACCAGCATTTTTGTAGTGTCATAGATGAGGAATGAGCGTATGTGAGAGATGTTTTTCAGGTGGAGGGCGGCAGGCAGAGGTGAGGTTTTGGAATGTGTGGTTTGGAAAGACAGAGCGGAGACGAGGTGATTAACCCAAGGCAGCGGACTTTGATGGAACAGGTGAGAGTGTACAGGCCTTTGTACTGAGATAGAGAGATCAGGCAAGGGTAGATTTGGATGGTGGAAAGATGATTAGTTTCTGTTTTTCTCCACATTTTAGTTTTAGGAGTCGTGATGAGTAGAAGGAGGAAATGTAGGACAACAGCATGTATCTGGGAGAGTAGATAGGGAACATCTGGGCCGGAAGATGTTAGTTGGGTATCGTCAGCATAAACCAGGGAGGGAGAATGAAAGCCATGTGAGGCTATGAGCTGACCCAGGTCCAAGAGTGTAAAGAGAGAAGAGTAAGACCCGGAGACTGACCCCTGTATGAACACCAACAGAGATTGGCCAGGGGGAGAGGTGGAGCGAGAATGAGAGACGTCTTAAAGTCCTGGTCATTGAGTACGAGGACAATCAGGAAAGGGCCAAGTCCGTGATGCCGAGGGAGGAGAGGATTGTAGCAGGAGGGAATGTTCCGACAGTGTCAAAGGCGAGGAAAGGTCTAAGAGGAGGAGCACAGAGTAGATGGCGTGAGGCTTTGTCAGTTTCTAGTCATTGGTGACCTTGGGTAGGGCGGTTTTTCGGTAGAGTGGTGGGTCGAAAACCAGATTGTATGTCCCATGGAGAGATGTATGGAGGAGAAGGTGGAGGACAGCATGAAGATAGACGTGCGCACGAGGAGATTTGGAAGCAAAAGGGAGCAGTGAGATGGGGCGATAGTTTGGACAAGAGGAGGGTCAAGGGTGGATTTTTTTGAGGAATGGGCGTGATAGTACATGTGTAAAGGGGAAGGGAAGAAGCCAGAGCTAAGTGATAGGTTTGAAGAGATGTGAGAGGAGCAGAGATGATAGAAGGCATCATAGAGTCGAGTTATGGGATGTAGGCTGCGAGAGAGGTACAGTGTGGTCTCATGCAGCAGAGTAGTGGCCACAGGATAGCACGAGTTGAATACTAAGGAACAGTACAGATGTACCGCGGATTTCGATGGCCGAAGAATGTGTGAGCAATTTAGTGCAACAGATCGTCCTGATGTACAGCAGTGTCTAAGCGGTGGCACGATATTTCAGTCAATACTTAGCAGGGGAGTCCCACCAGTGTGCGAGGTGAGGTTAGGGCTGCCGGTGGACTATGCTAGTGTGGCCAACAGGACATGTCATCTACTGATTGATATAGTCATATGTCACTTACGTGGACAGGAAGTGACATAGAGCAATCAGTATCGTGGTTCTTTGCTATGAAAGAGACACGGCTCGCGTAGGTGTTGTCCCCGTGCAGCTTGTGGGTTGAAGGATGTGGGAAGAGGGAGCCGCGGTACATGGGCAGGCAGGAGTAGGGGGGCTCAGGGCTGATGGTGGGGGCCCAGTGATAACAAGGTTACTGACTCACTCATTGATGTCCAATGCGACTAAATGAGTGGTGGGTGGGGACACAGACGTCGCGCTTGAGCAGTCCAGTGCACTTGATGTGATAACTTACAGCGTGTGCGCTGGTTTCTCGCGCATAGACAGGATTAGTAGTGGGCAGATCTATGACCACGAGTAGGTCGCCATAGACTAGGGAGTATTAGTCACAATGGAGCACCAGGAGCAAAGCTCTTACCGAGTATGGTGGTTAGAAAAGACTACCTTTTTTTCCGGCACATTATTTTACACATGATGGGGTCATGCATTTTGGGCTTCATGCTGTGGCCCAGGACAGGGATAATTCATGTCCAGGGTGTTAGCAAGTACAAGGAGATGGAAAGATTAAAAGTTTTTTATCAAATCATAGCGGGAGGCCAGAGTCTTCTCGTGTGCCACGATGCGTTTTTTGCAATTCTGTGGGAGTACGACTAGCCGCGTTCTAGAGGTGTCCACGTAGACCGAGTCGTATTGAGGATACCCAGGGATTGATCACAGGGTGTATAGAGTCAATATTGCGTCGTCTGCTGAATCCGCTTGTTTTATGAGCTGAGTAGTGACGATCTAGTAGTACAACCGGTGAGATGTGTGTAAGCCTAGTAATGTGGATTGTGACCGTGTGGGCTGCGAGCTCGATGGGGGTTCGGGGGGGAGGGGTGGGGGGGGTGGGAGAGGGGGGGGGGGAGAGGTAGACACACAGGAAAGATGGTTCAAGAGAGTCAGAGAGATGCACGACACGTTGAGGCTTTTTGTCACGCTTCCCTGCGCAGGGTCTCGTACTGGATATCCGACGACACGGAGGAGCACAGCGTGGGGTGGAGATCGGTGGAGAAGGTAACAGGTGCTGGTCAGATATGCAGGGTGGGGTAGAGAACGCTATTTGTAGACAGGTGCTATTGTGGATAGTGTAAGAGCTAGTTCAGCGCGTTGCTGCCAAAGCCTTCAGTGAGTTAGGGTCTCTAGATAGGCTGTGCATACGCTTGAGTCTTTTTGATTAGGCTCAGTCGCTCCAAGATAGACTTCCACTGAATGTGGTACACGATCGCTCAGAAAGAGTCGACGCAGTCCGTCGTACGAAAGCAACTTTGTTGGATAGCAGTAGGTGGGGGTCTGGTCGATTGTGGATAATGAAATCTCCCATTGATGATAAAGTGGGGATGTCAGTATGAAAAAAGTGGAGAACCAGGAAGCAAATGTGGTGTCACGCAAAGGCTGAGTGCGATGGCCTGGGCGGTCGGTAGACAACATGCCACTTGGAGGTTTGGAGGGGGCATAGATGCGGACAGAGTGCACCTCAAAGGTAGGAGAGTAGTGAGGAAGGCATTGAGGTGGAGCCGGGGTATCAAAAGTAGCAGGTATGGGTGCAGACAGTGAGGCAAGCCGACCCTACATCCATGCATTTGCTTAGGAGCGAGGAGTTGGGGTATATTGGAGGCCGCTGAGATAGACAGTGGCGGCTTATGGGTAGACCTGTGTCAGGAGGGGGTCTAGCCTAGGTTTTCAGTCAGACCAGAGGAAAAATGAAAAAGAAAGTTCGGGGTGAGGGTGAACACATGTCATAGTATGTGATGGAAAGTTTATCTCATAGCAGTACGCGGTGCACTTCGCACGTAGATGCGCACTACTCACGAGATCGATCAATCGAACAGCCCCAAAACGAGCAGATGCAGCATCAGGACCACCACTAATTTAAAAGAGGGTCCTATCTTTTAGTTACTAGTATCATTGGCCCCTTTGACAAAAAAAACACGAAAGCACATTGAGTGGCGCCAGCAGTGGCAACACAACAGAGCTTTTTGCGCATGATGAATGTGGTCGTCGACGAATATAGACATGACTGGGAGAGGCACGACCCTCTGATTACAGTGCAGCTGGTAGTGCGAGAGTGGAGCATAGTGCTCTGCTAGTCCGTGAGATGCTCGTCTTTAGTGATCTCATATAGGATGTAAGAGCGAGAGCGTACCACAACATAAGTAGGCGTCCCATAATATTGAGTATGTATTGCATTCTCATCAGACAAAGAGTTCAGCCAGAACCAAGGTATATACATTGTATGTAAGCAGCTGCGATATACACAGACTATAATAGTAACAGACTAACAACAAAGAGACAATCAAACAGCACACACATAGCTGTGAGAGAGAGTGAGAGATAGGAGGTTCTCTTTTGTCATATATATATATACTACCCTTTCTCACAATACAACTCAAACACACTGCCCTGAATAGCAGATAGAGTTGATCTTTCTCATGCAGAGAGACACGGGCTGTCCACATAGGATGACAGCACTCCACAGGGTAAAGGTGCGCCCTTCTCAGAGGGCACGATCAGCGCTAGCACTGTGGATATTGGCTCCTACACTGCCCTGTACATAGACCTGCAGAAGAACAGAGCTCAGGGTAAAGGTGGTCCTGAGCCAAACTGTGGGTATGGCTCACGCCCACTGAGCCCAGCTGCTCACTGCTCATGTATCTTCAGCGTAAGAACAGACCTCCCAGTGCGTAGCGTCTGTGTGGTGGTCTGAGCATGGTACTTTGAGCTGGCTACCTTGGATCTCTAGATGCTCGGTGACCCGTGTATTAGATAGATATGCATCTTACTTGCAGGAGGAACAGCCAGACCAGGTTAAACGGGAGTGTGCCTGAACAGACTTTGTGTATTGGCTCTACACTGCCCTGTAGTATGACCTCAGAAGAACAGCCAGACCAGGGTAAAGGTGGGTGCCTTGAGTCCAGACTTGGTGGTATTGGCTCTACACTGCCCAGTATGTATGATCTGGCAGAAAACAGCCAGACCAGGGTAAAATGGTGCCTGAGCCAGACTTGTGGTATTGGGCACTACACTGCCCAGTGATGTAGGACCTGCAGAAACAGCCAACCAGGGTAAAGGGGTGCCTGAGCCTACTTGTGGTAAGGCTCTATACCTGCACCTGTATGTATGACCTGCAGAGGAACAGGTTCATATATTCTGGCACCTTCTACACTGCCTTTAAACAATGTAGAACTGGCCGGTCAGCACCAACGTTCATAATGTGAATTAATAATAATAATAATAATAATAATCTTTATTTATATAGCGCCAACATATTCCGCCGCACTTTACAATAAGAGGGAAAAGCATCAGACAAACCAGACATTACAATAAAAAAAAAGCTACAGACAATGAACATGAAGTGGTGAGGGCCCTGCCGCAAGAGCTTACAATCTATTTAGGTGATGGGTGAAACAAAAGGGTGACAATCTTGGTTTACAATGGACCAGTCAAGTTACCTAAATATAGGGGTAAGTATACAAAAAAAGTGATGAACCTGCCATCCAGACCATACAACTATTTACAGGATAAGAGCCTGTGGGTGCCAAAGTGCAGGAAGTGACGAATCTGTGGACAAGAATTTTGGGGGGTTAACAATAGTGATCTTGTAGGCTTGTCTAAGAAGATGAGTTTTTTCAGAGCGCCTTTAAAACTGAGAGGGTTGTGAGTGTGGCCTGATACACAATGGGTTAAATGTTCCAGAGAAACTGGTGCAATACGATGCAAAATCATGGGGGAGACGGGCAACTGAGGTCGGATAAGTGAGGTGATGATAATCTTAAGATCAGTAGCAGAGCGAGAAGAGCGGGTAGGGTGGTAGACAGAGATGAGGAGGAGATGTAGGGGGTGCAGCAACTGTGGATAGACCGGCTAGGTTGTGTAGGCAGAGATGAGGGAGGAGATGGTATATGTTAGGATGTGCAGCAGCTGTGTAGATTCTTATGGGTGTTGAGAGTGATTAGTTTATGTATTTTGTATTCTGTATTCTTATGTAAATGTGAAGGTGGCAACTAGTGCAGAGACTGACACAGGGTAGAGGCATCAGTATTGCGGCTGGAAAGGAAGATGAGCCTGGCTGCTGCATAAAGGACAGATTGGAGAGGGGAGAGTTTACAGAGAGGGAGACCAACAAGTAGGGAGTCACAGGAGTCAAGACGAGAAAGAATAAGAACAACAATTGAGTGAATTGAGTTAACTAATTAGGTTTATGTACTTAGGTATTATTTAGAACTTGAGAAAGCGGGTGTAACAATCTGGTAGTTGATCCGCTGGACCACCGCTGGCGATGGTGGAAGCCCATATCAGGGAGCGGAATCTAAGTAGGTCCCGGTATTCACCAGAGCCCGCTGCAAAGCAGGATGGACTTGCTGCGGCGGGAATCTACCAGGTCGCTTCCACTGGCGGGACTTGCCTGCGGTGGCGGCCAAGGGTAGACGAGGAACACATTCGTCAGGCAGGCTCGTAGTCAGGGGGGACAGGCAGAAGGGTCCAGACAGGCGCTAGAGATTCGTGTTCGGTAAACGAAGGCAGATGGTTTTGGTACACTAAAACAGACAAGAGACTTTCAGGAGCGCTTTCTCCAAAGGTCATGAACACTAAGGATCCTGGCAACGCTGCCAGGAAGACGCCGCACTTAACTAGGAACAGTGCCCGGCAATGACCAATTACCGGCGCACTGTCCCTTTAAATTTCACACTGCCGGCGCGCACGTGCCCTAGGGAGCGGGGCCGCACGCGCCGCGAGACAGAGACGGACAGAGCAGGAGCGTGGCCGGTAAGTGAGAACGCCGGCGGTGACGAGGGGGTTGAGCGGACCCCGGGATCCGACGACCTGGACGAGGGTCGCCAGGGGCTCCGTGACAGTACCCCCCCCCGTTGGCCCCACCCCTCTTTCCCGGAGATGGAGGAATGTTCTGGATGATGCTCAGGTATCAGGAGTGTTTCCCTCCTCCGGCTCCCAAGACTCTCTTGGGCCCGAAACTCCCTTCCAGTCAACTAGAAAATATAACGCTACCTCTAGTTTCTCCTCATACCCAAGAACTCCCTTGACCTCGAAGTGCATTGGAGGCACCAGCCACAGACGGAGGTGGGACAGACATCTGATAGAAATGGTTAAGACCAGGGGCTTCAGTAGTGAGACATGGAATGATTTGGAATACACATTGTAGGAGAGCCGGAGTTTGTAGGAGAGCCGGGTTAATACGACGAAGAACTTCAAAGGTCCCAGAAGCGGGGACCCAGTTTGTAGTGAAGCATCTGAGCGGACAAAATTGGCAGATAGCCACACGCTTGTCACCCAGGGGAGAAGACAGGAGGAAGACTTTTTCTTTTATCTGCTTGAGTCTTCGTGCACTCGGAAGCACGGAGCAGCGACTGCCGGGTCTGGGACCAGATGGTCTTCAAGTCCTGGACCAATGCATCCGCCGCCGGAACTTCGGATGGGGATGCCAGAGGAAGAGGTGGGTGGGGATGCAGACCGTATACAATGTAGAAGGGTGAGTCTCCCGCGGACTCTGAATCTAGGGAGTTACATGAGAATTCCGCCCATGGCAGCAAGTTGGACCAGTCATCTTGGCGTGCAGAGACGAAGTGGCATAGGTAACTCCCCAAGACATGGTTGACCCTCTCCACCTGGCTATTGGTCTGAGGGTGGAAACCGAAGAAAGTCGAGCTTCCACCTTGGTTTGGGAAACACAAGCCCGGTCAAAAACTTGGAAACAAACTGTGACCCCTCGGATCCGAACATTTTTTGCTGAGGGAGTCCATGGCAGACGAAAGACATGGCGAAAGAAACAGATCGCCATGCGAGGAGCAAGACAGCAGGCTAGGGTAGCGGGACAAAATGCGGCCATTATGGAAAACCGGATCTGTGATGATCGGCAAACATGGTGTTGCCAGCGAAGGAGGAGATCGGTTACAAGTCCAACGCAATATGGGTCCATGTCGAGTAGAGATGGGTAGTTGGATGTAGTAGGCCTGCCGGTGTGACGAGGCGTCTTGTTGCGGGCCCACAGGAAGTATACAAGACTCAACGAAGTCTTGACATCCTTAACGATATTTCTTGGTCCATCCGCAATAGAACCGGGCTATCAAGAGGTAGTTTTTCGGGCGCCGTGATACCGGGCCCACCAAGGCGCAATGTCCCAAAACCCATTTCAAGATACGTCAGCGGATAGCGTGTGTCTTACGTAGGTCTTCCCTGGCCGGTAACCTTCCGGAGGTCAACAGGAGCAAGCCCGAGAGAAGACTTTCTGGGGGAAAAATGTGCTCCGGAGTAGTCCTCTTCGACCCACCATCGTCAGAGGAACGGAGAGAGTGGCACATTCAATTTTCTTTTCTGCGGCCAGAAGTGGATCTGGAAGTCGAACCGGGAGAAGAGAGAGCTACCACCTAGCCTGGCGTGGGTAAGTCGCTGAGCCGTCTGGAGGTATTGAAGGTTGTTTGTGTCCAATAGATGCGGATGGGTTGCGAGCACTTCCAGTAGATAACGCCAATCCTCCAAAGCCACTTGTAGCTATTAGCTCCCGGTCCCAATAGTGAAGTTCCTCTTGCAGCCGAAGGAGAAACGTCTATGGAAAAGAAAATCACTCGTTACAGTCTTGCCCTTGGGCCCTTTTTGCGTAAGAACTGCTCCGACCCCACAGAATAGGCATCTACCTTTCCAACAGAAGGGATTCGCCGGGTCCGGCCGCGAAAGGATAGAATGCTTGTAAAGTGCAGACTTGAGCTTAAGAATGCCTCTTTAGCTACGGAATGGCCAGCTGCGCATGTTAGCATGTTTTCTTTGTAAGTGGCCAACTATCGGGTAGGGCACTAGCGTAGAAAAGTGGGAATAAATAGGGCGATAGTAGTTACAGAACCCCCAGAAGCGCTGTATGCTCGCAGGCTGACTGGGCGTGGCCACTGCAAACACGGCTGGACAGTTTCGCTGGATCGCATCCGTAGGCCTTGGTCAAAATGATTACCCCATAACCGGAAGGCTGGTTTGGTGAAGAGTTCCACTTCCCCATCTTGGCATACAGATGGGTTTACTCGGATGACCTTTAAACACCTGACTAGTGTTTGAAGCGATTTTTTATCGACATATTTGTAATCTGCACGTTTTTTAAGGTGATCGAAATTTCCCAGATCATGCGATAATTAAGGTTACAAATCGAGCATCCTCTATTAAGATCGCGCCTTTTTCCGGGCGCATCCTGTAATTTTGGCGGCCAGCCAATCAGATTACAGAATAGAGCAGGGTGAGATGTGTGTGCGACGTCATGACTGGGGATGTGTATTGGCTTGCGATTGGCTGGAAAATCATCATGAACCTCGTTTTTAACATAGAACAGCGTTTCCTGTTTCAAGCCTCAGTGTGCCTCTCAGCGTTCAATAGTGATAGGAACCTGCGCTCTGCCTGTGCCAAACTGCTCAGCGAAATTAGTCTATTTCTGCACAGAGAAACCTCTACTATTAGCTGTGATCCTTCCAATTTAGTTAGATAAAGTTTTTGAAGAATTTATGTATTAGCTAGAGAATTTTAAAGCAAATCTACCGCTGTAAAATTCACTGCGGAGGAGCATGGGGGGGCCCCGCGGGCGAACAACAGACATAGCTCTATCTATAAAGAACACTGGATAAGTTCACCAAGACTTAGTGTAAAGACATGTAGTGGAATATCTTTATTATTATTAACAGTTTGCTAATTGAAATAATTCCTGGATATTTGGATAGGGCAGCCTGAACTTATATGGATTAAACATCATTTCTAGTAACTGCAGGTCACTTTGTTAGCTGCAAAACTCCAATTTTATTATCATTAATACAATTCAGAAGGTTTTCATATTACAATTTTACCCATTACACCTGTACTGTTGAAATATCCACCTTCAGTTAAATAACAATTCAGCAATCTTGTAGTCGCTCACAGTTTTGTTGCCAAAAATACCGTGTATCGTACGTGAACATCGCAGTTAAGTGTTTTTTTGACTTTTGCGCCTACCAGCATTGTTTCATTGACGCAGCATCCACTGTAAATCATTAAAACAGCAATTCTATATTCAACCACAGTGAATTGAAAGGTGCAAAAATACCGAGTTTATTATACCAAAACAAAACAGATTACGTGTTTTTTTGACTTTTGCGCACCCAGCAATAGTTCATTGACGCAGCATCCTACGTAAATCAGAAAACAGAAAATCTATATTCACCACAAGGTGATGTGAAAGGTGCAAAAAATACCGTTTATTAACCAAAACATAACAGATACGTGTTTTTGTAAACTTTTTGCGCACCCAGCACTGTTCATTGACGCAGCATCAACGTAATCCTACACCAGCAATTCCATAATCACCACAGTTGAATTGAAAGGTGCAAAAAAAACCGTTTTAATATACCAAAGACATAACAGTTATCGAGTTTTTTGACTTTTGCGCACCCCAGCATATTGTTTCTTGACTCCGCATCTACGTAAATCGTAAAAACAGCAGATTCTATATTCACCACAGTGAATATGGAAAGGTGCAAAAAATACCTTTATTAAATCAAAACATAACAGTTATCGTGTTTTTTTGACTTTTGCAACAACCAGCATTGTTCATTGACGCAGCATCTACGAAATCTTAAAACAGCAATTCTTATATTCACCACAGGTGAATTGAAAGGAGCAAAAAATAACCGTTATAATATCAAACATAACATTTACGTGTTTTTATGACTTTGGCCCAATCCAGAATTGTTGATAGACCCTATGCAGTTAAATTTTGAACCAGCAATTTTGTTTTGATTAGAGGGATTTGAGAATAGCTGTGATTTTGTGCCGTCTTTTAATAAAAGACTTTTCCAAAACTATTCCAAACCTTCTCAAAGGTTTTATATTTCTGAACAAGGAGCGAAATGCAGGTTGTAAGCGAGCAAAGATGGGGGTAGCACATGGAGGTAAAGGTACGCGAGAAAGGTGCTCTTCCAGGTGCTGGCGACAACACGCATGCCAGCGGAATCGTCATTGCAGGACCGTCAGGCCTGTCAACGCTGGTCAGGCCCTGTGAATCTAAGTAACGTAACATCGTCGCCATCTTACCTTCTTGTTAATGCAACCTGCATCTAGCATTCTTACCTCCTCGTCCCGCAGTCACGGCCACAAATGTCGTCATCAGCATCAACAGCATCCGTCCAACATGAAGGCAGAACCGGGAAGCCCAAATGGTCAACACGTGTACCCACCACTGTGGATAATCCATTGGTCTGAAGACCTCCTTTGATGACAAAATGCGGTTGGGTCAGAAGGCATTTTAAAAGATCAAGGGATGATTGTCCTCTGTCTCTGACGCCCAGTACTGAGCCATCAGAGGAGGTGAAGAAGCCGTTCAATCGGCAAAAATCCCGGGCGGTCCTGCAACGCCCTTGCAGAGCCCCTTGCTTGTAGCCCGCAGCTTCTGGATCAGAAAGTCAGGACGACCAGTCACCTGAGTTTGTTGATGATGATGCAGACGACATTGCGGATCCATCCTGTCTTTTTTTCCGCAGAATTTGCTTGCGAGCGCTTCATCAGTGGACGAGGAGGAAGACGATGGGTAGTGTCAAACGGTCCCGCACAAAGGGAGAGGGCGTACGCATGAAGACGCTGCTGATAGTTTCCCGTCCAG
>JAODAL010034128.1:0-44669 GCA_025379985.1 Phyllomedusa bahiana | reverse complement strand
TAAATATAAAATAATAAAAATTATATATATATAATATAGTGTGGTTGTTATATATAAAAAATTTATTTTTAATGTAACAATGGAATGGTAAATGGAAAGCCATTTTGGATGACATTGACTCTTTAGAAGCAGCTGAAAGTAAAAAATTCCCCAAAACTCACACTACCATAGAGATTGTAGCAAAGGCACACCCCCGTATGAGGGGGGGTCAACGAGCCTGATTGCAAAGCAGCAGGACTAATAATAATAACAGCTTTGGGGGTGCACGGTGGGGTAGTCCCTCCTGTGCGTAAAAGGGCTTCGCTAAAAGGGAAAAACCCATGAAAAATTTAGAATCCTTTGGGGGCCGCTTCAGGGCACTCGGCGGCCTTACAGCCTTTATTTAATAGGACTGCCCCCACATCAGTGACCTTAAAAGAAAAAGCATCGAGTGAAAGAGTTTGTATCAGGCAGCCACATGGGTACAATTTTTGTCAATGGTTTCCCTGTACAGGTGCAGTAGAAGGTAGCGAGGGGCGCAAATAGGAAGTTCACGTGGGAGAGGTTATTGTAAAAGACTAAATGCGGGTAACTCGGATAAGGCTTTTTTGAAGGATGTTGGGCAGATTTTGCACTTTTTTTGTGGTTTCACCAAGAATAATTTTATGAGTCTTCTAAATGTATCAAAATTAGTTTTTTTTTGCCCCGTGCCCAAAAATGCCTGTGAAGAGTAGGTGGTAAAAACCGAGTGCCGCAGATATGTCTGTTCGGGGCACCCGATGTTCTGATTTCACCAGTAATAAAATTGTAGCAGGAGCCCCCCCTATTGGTGACTTGCGGGAGGCCAGAGTGTTACGTTTTGCATTTCACAGGGGATTTGGAGCTCATTTTGGACAAAACACCAGCATTTTTAATATGAACAAATCAGAAAAACGTTTTTGGATGGAAAGCAGACGGTGTTAATAAAAAGATTTAAAGGCCCCAAAAAGCCCTTTTTTTTTTTATATTTTTTCCCTTTTCCCCGTGCTCTTTTTCCTCTTGGATATTCTCCCCTTCTCCGTTTGCCCTTCTTGGTAGCCCCCCTTTTCCCAAAGGCCTCTCTTCTTGGTTTTCTCCCCTTTCCAGGCTCTCCCCTTTTTGGATATTTTCCCCCTTCTCCGGGCTCTGCCTTCTTGGATAGCCCCTCCCCTTCTCCGGGTTCTGCTCTTCTTGGATATTCTCCCTTCACCCAGGCTCTGCCCTGCTCTGCCCTTTTTGGATATTCCCCCTTTCTCCAGGCCCCTCCCTTTTGGGTATTTTCCCTTCCCCAGGCTCTGCCCCCATGCTTGCCCTTTTTGGGATATCCCCCCTTTCCTGGGTTCTGCCCTTTTTGGATATTCTCCCCCTTCTTCAGGCTCTGCCTTTCTTGGATATCTCCTTTTCTCCGGGCCCTTGCCCTTCTTGGATATTCTTTCCTTCTCCGTGCTTGCCTTCTTGGATATTCTCCCTTTCTCCAGGTTCTGCCTTTTTGGATATTCCCTTCCCCCCCGTTGCCCCATGCTCTCCCCTTTTTGGATAGTTCCCCCCTTTCTCCGGGTTTCTGTTTCTTCTTGGATATTCTCCCCTTTTCCGGGCTCTCCCCTTTTGGATATTCTCCCCTTCTCAGGTCTGCCCTTTCTTGGATATTCTTCCCTTCCCGGCTCGCATTTTTGGATATTCCCCCCCTTCTCCGGCTCTGCTCCAGCTCTGCCCTTTTTGGATAGTCTCCCTTTTCCAGGCTTCCCTTCTTGGATTTTTCCCCCCCTTTTCGGGCTTGCCTTTTTTTGGTAGTCCCCCCCTTCTCGGCTCTGCCCTTTTTTGGATTTTTCCCCCTTCTGCAGGCTCTGCCCTTTTTAAATATTTTTCCCTTCTCCAGGCTCTCCCCTTCTGGATATTTTCCCTTCTCCGGCTCTCCCCTTTTTGGGATTTTCTTCCCTTCTCCAGCTCTGCCTTTTTGGATAGTCCCCCTTCTCCAGGCTCTCCCCTTTTTTGGATTTTTCTCCCTTCCCCTCCGGCTTGCCCTTTTTGGAAGCCCCTCCCCTTCCCGGGCTTGCCCTTTTGGGAAGTCTCCCCTTCCCAGGTCTGCCTTCGGATAGTCTCCCTTCTCTAGGCTCTCCCCTTTCTTGGATTCCCCTTCCCAGGCTCTCCCCTTTTTGGGATTTTCTCCCTTCCCCAGCCGCCCTTTCTTGGTAGTCTCCCCTTCCTATTTTTGCCCTTCTTGATAGTCTCCCCTTTCTAGGTCTGCCCTTTTTGGATGTTTTCCCCCCTTCTCTGGCTTGCCCTTTTTGGATAGCTCCCCTTCCCCAGGCTTCCCCTTTTGGGTTTTAGTCTCCCTTCTCCGGGCTCTGCCCTTCTTGTAGCCCCCCTTCTCCGGCTCTGCCTTCTTGGATAGTCCCCCCTTCTCTGGGCTCTCCCCTTTTGGATATCCCCCCTTCTCCAGGCTCTCCCTTTTTGGATAGCCCCTCCCCTTCCCAGGCTCTGCCCTTCTTGGAATTTCCCCCCCCTTCCCCAGGCACTGATCTGCAACAAAAACCCTTGAGCAGGAAGCCATTACAAACGGGAGCAGTACTTTTTTTTAATTTTTTTAAATTTCGGGGCCTGGAAACATTGAAGGATTTAGAAAATCAAGCAGCAAAATGATAAAAATTTTTTAAATAAAGGCGAAATTGTTAATTCTTAATTTGGGAAGTGAATGAAGAAAAAGAGGTGAAACATACCCAAATTGTTTTAAATGTTCAACCTCAATTTCTATAATAGAAAGGGAAAAAAAACCCCTTTAAATGCAAAAAAAAAAAGAGAAAAGGCAAAAAAACCTCTTATATAAAACAATGTGTTTGCTCCCCCGGGGAAAACCATTATTGTGATTTTTCCAAAAGCATGGGTGCACAGACAGCTCCGAGGACTATCAAATCAGAGTTATCCAAAATCACAAAAAAAGGGGGAAAAAAAGCCCACGCCCAAAAAAGAAAAAACTAAAAATTTTCATTTTCTTTCAGGCTAAAAATAGACAGACTCTATCCAATCAGCCTTTTGTCTAAAGTGTTGACCAAGGAAGGAAAACCCACCACCACCATGAGGTAGAAGCCAATTGTCCCTCATTTTAGGGAAAAAATTCCTTCCCGACTTTAATCTGATCAGAATAAAATTCCTTGGATCAAAGATCCTCCTCCAGAATCCTGGTCACTATAACTTGTTATAAAACTTATTAATTTAAATACTGAAAACTTTGCTAAATGTCGCTAAAAGACATAAAAAAAACTCCGCAAAGTGTAAAAAATAGAAAAGCAAAAAACTATACAGCTCAAAACAACTGTTTTTGTTTTTGAGCTGTAAGAAAAAACTAGTGTTGTTTAAGCTGTACGTTTTTTTTTTCTTTAAAATTTTTATGCTTTGAGTCTTCTATGTCTTTTTAGCAATGTTTAGTACAGTGTAAGTTTTATACCCTTTTTTAGTTTTTTTAGGGAGCTTGGCTTCTTTTTTCCCCCTCTGCTCTCTTTTGGAGTTTTCCTCCATCGAGTTAAGAGTTCATTTTCCTTCTTTATCTTTAAGTACCGCTGTGGGACTGTTTTGAAGCTTCGTGCATACTATTAGGGCCATGTCCCCACTGCCACGGGTTTTTCGGCCGGTTTTTCAGGCGGTTTGCAGACCGCCTGAAAAACTGGCCGAAAATTAGCACAATGGTGCTCTATGGAACACCGGTGCAGCGGTCCCAACTGCAGGGGTTTTTTCCATACGGCGGTAAAACATTCTGCAAGCACAATCTTCCGCCCGGGTTTTTTTCGGACGGAATCTGTGCTTGTGAAGGGGGAGGGCTTTTCTCTGCTCATCGTGGCCGTGGGGACGCCCGCAAAACAGGAAAAAATACCGGCCGGGTAACCCGACCGGTATTTGGCCTCTGCCGTGGGGACGCCGCCTTATACTCCAGTATTTTTTCTACGTGCGTATGTTCAGGTGAGCTGCGTATGTACATATTTTTAGTCTTAGGGTATGTTCACACCCCTCTGATCTTGATGCTGTTTTCGGAGCATTTCCGCTCCAAAAACAGCATTAAAACCTCGCCGAAACAATCATCCAAAACAGCGTCCAAAATAAGCCATGCGAAATACCCTTATCGTTCAATTTATCTATTTAAGTATAGAATTTGGGCATGATGCAAATGATAAAAATAACATTTTAAGTGTTCCTAGTCACATTTTCAGGGAAAGGGACAGCCTTTTGGGCATCGGGATAATGGCCATTCTTTGATTTTCTAGATCCCACGGTGCAGAAGCCGCAACCCCCAAAGGCTTTGAGGTCATGTACAGCCATCGGTGGGGGCTGCTTCATCCACATGCGGCTTCGCACCATGGAACCCCTGGAGTAAAATATATAATCTGCATTGCAAGTAAAATAAAGCTGTTCTGCAATCAATTTATGAATCCTACCTAAGAAAGGGTTTGGTCTTTGTGCCTTTTCTGTGCTTTGATTGTAATGACTGCACAGATCTAGGATAGGTCCCTGTGACTGCAGGAGCTTCTCCATCAGTGCAATTAAAGGGGTATTGAACAGACCATAATCTAATCAATTAGCACTTAATAAATAGATACTGTGTCCTGGTGGTATTCGGAGGTCCCAACTTCGTCATAGGCATTCAATGATACATATACCACCTTTCAACTCTTCAAATATCCACAAACAATATGGAAGCAAAATTTCTTGTTACTCTTTTTATATTAATGTCTATTTTTTATTCACCATTTCTTAAAGGGTTTTGCCACGATTTTCATTTCATACCTCCTGCATCCACTCATCCTCTTTTGTGCTCAGAAGGGGCATGTGGGGATTTGTTTGAATTGCATGTCATGTGACCCAGCAGGATGACATCACCAGGCCTTTCCTCTCTGTAGTCATAAGAAAGGTTTGTTTATGTGTAGAACTGAGTGTAGCTACATTGTAGCACAGAGGTAAAACTTTGCCTCCAGGCCAAGGGTCCTCGTTTCAAATCCCTGCAGGAAACCAAAACCTGTGGATTTTATTTCTCTTTATCAATGCACAGACCTCATTGAGGTTTCTTTTTTTAATTTATTTGCACCTGTTTGACTAATTACTAAGGAGAACAGAGGACGGGAGTAAGAAGACAGCACCTGGGGTTTGAAACAACTCAGTAGCTGCCAGGGAGGAGAGGTGATGTCTGAGCATGTGCGACCAGGACGAGGAGCTCTCATCACTGGTCGTATCCCCTGGAATGACTGTGCACTATGGATCACTAAAGGAGCAGCTAAGACAAAAAACGGTAACAGAATTTTTAATAATGATGAATGGGGAAAATGTTTTTATTTAATTTACAAACTTCCCACATCAATTTTACTTTCAGCAAAACCCCCCTTTTAAAACTTCTTGAAGACACAGTAACGATAATTAGATCAGATATGGCATACATAAAAAGGGAAAATTCTTGCTTTTATCTTGTGCAAGCAGCGCTTTCTTAAGGAGAATAAGCAAAGGACTTAACAGCTGACCAATTCTCCTCCATAGTAGCAGACATGCTACTGTTTGACATTTGAAGAGTTTGAAGAGGTGGTGTATGTATCATTAAAGGGGTATTCCCAGTTAATGAAAAGTAAACAATTTTCAAAAGGTACCATTAATAGAAAAAAAAAATCTATGCTTTACCTAATACAGGCCTTTTTGCACTTTTAACTTGGTCCTCTTGTCTCCATTGTTACCGACCACCACTGTGTGCTTTCATCGTGGTCAGTAATGCACCGTTATCTGTCTGAGAATAAGTTCCTGTGGCAGGGATAGCGGAGATGCGCATTGTCGCTCACGTGTACACCCCCTCCCTCTCCCTGGCGGGCCCAAACAGGAACTTATTCTAAACCGTCTTTGAATAACACTGCATTACTGGCCACAACTGAAAACACACAGTGGTGGTCTGTAACCATAGAGACAAGATAACAAGTTGAAGGTTCAAAAGGTCTATATTAGGTAAAAGCATACATATTTTTTAATAACATATTTTTGTAAATTGCTTACTTTACAGTAACTGGCTTTTCTAGCAGCATGTTCTGTCTTGGGAAGACTCATTTAATGCTCTTTTCATCCAGTCTTCTCCAGCCACTGATGTTAAGTGGAAGAGGAGGGATAGGTACACAGCGCTGGCATTCATTTTATCTGAATAGCAAAATCAGTGACAGTAAATGGAGCAGTCGCTGTAGGAATTTCCAGCTTAAAATAAGATGCAGCTGCATATCGTTGATGGAAATCTTGGACAATTTTTGGGAGCAATCACGTCATCACCAGACCCTTTAGAAACTATAGAGGGCCTTAAAGGTAGGCCGCTTGGGAGATGGGTGCTTGGTGCGGTGCTGAAGAACTACCATTTATTAAGAGACTTAAGCATACGTATAACAACTGTTTCTATCTGAAATATTAACTCTGCCTGTTTTTATTGCAGGTGATTAGAGGGTTGTTAAAATTCGGGCCCCAAAAAACCTGTAGCCAAAAAGAGGTAGTAGCAGTTCCTCAATTATGGCTTTTTTCCTTTGTTGATACTGTCCAGTGTTTGGACTGAAGCTTTTTGGCCTCCAGAAGAATGTATTAGGGCCTAGACTTAATCTGTGCAGGACTTGAGCAGTGAAACATATAAAAAAAAATAAAAAAAAAATCATACAAAAAAAATGGGACATTACTTACTCAAAAAAAACACGCCCAATTTTTTGGTTCATAGTCACAGCTCAATGGCTGGACAGACTGAATCCAGTAGCAGATATCTCTGGGCTATATGCTACCGGGGAAAATTTAACGGTGCATTTAAATTTGCTGAACAGCAGCTCACATTCCCACTGCTAGGGCAACAATTAGATGATAAAAAACTGCACATTAACTTGAAACCTGTTCACACCAGCATGCAGAAAAGCCACAGTATAATGCTTTAGGAGACTGCACAAATGCAAAAATACCAATAAAACAACCACTCGCATGGCCTCAATGCATGGGGGGTGGTTGCTGGTATTACAATTGCATATAGATAAGGCGATACAGAAGGGTGCCATAAATACAGATACGTGTGGTGCACCATACTGGCTTACAACCTATTAGTGACGCCCATACTATTAGATTAGGCGGGCTGCCCAGCACTTTCTAGGTGTCAAACACAAAGTACAGTCACCTTCCGCTTCCCAGCATCATTGAGCAGATAAAATATGACATACTGGAAAACTGTTAAATATGAGGTTAAATATTAGTTGGCACAGGGGCCCCGGTACGCAAGCTCGCAACCGATGTCAACACTCCTCATGTCTTGCGAGTCCCTACACCAACAATTAAAAAAAAAAAAAAAACACCATTGAGCTGTGAAGATGGCCCAAAAAGTTGTTGTGTTTTTTCTGTGCCACTTCTAAAAGGAACCTGTTAGCTACTTCATCCTCCCCGAATGAGAAGCAGCATGAAAAAGCCATCTAGGTTTTACCCTAAAACACTGGCGTTTAGAGTTAAGCAGCCGGTGAGGTTGGGATGGGTATGGGGAGTAGCCACCACGGCCGGGAGTGTCCAGTCTTCCCGTCCACTGAGCTAAACTCTTTCCAAATGGGCAAATATGGCGGAGAGATGGCAGTTTAGCTAAGGGGAACGGGAAGAAGCCCCGGGCAACGACTCGCCTCTGCTGACAGTGGCGGCTTCTCCCTGTACCTGACACAACTTCGGGGTGCATGGTTGGGAATGGGTAACCTGCAGCTGTTTCATGCCTCCCGTCATTCAGGCAGCGTAAAATAGCAGACAGGTTCCCTTGAATTACTTTATGTAAGTCCAGTAATCTTTGCACAGGGGGGTTTGGATATCTAGTGATTTAGTTTTTACATCAGGTCGGGCCAAATTTTTTGCCGGAGATTGAGGGAAAAGTCGGGCACCAATTAGCAGCCTGTCTGTATGATGCTGTTCCCTTATCCTGTCTTACTGGCAGGCTGACAGTAGGTTGCCCGATTTTCCTCGATCTCCGACTAAATTCTGAACAAACCAGTCCAGATCCAGAATACATCACTGCTTCCGACTTTCTATTCAAGGATGGTCGGGGCATGGTCTAAGTATTAAGAGCTGGGGCATATTGCTAATATTATGTTGCTGCTTTATTCTCACTCCAACTATTTTTCCCTGAAGACATTTCTCTAAAGTAGGAAGCTATAGTCCGAGGAAACAATCTGTCGTAGCTCACTTCAGTAGATGCACGCTAAGGCCCACCCTTACTGTACTCGATTATTTGAACTAAGCCCCACCTGTTGTCACCTTCTGATCAAAGTGCAATGGATTAAGGGGTAATTGATTGCTGCTTACCCTGCCAGAAGCTTGGTGAAAGGTTTCTCGGCTTAATAAGTTATTCTTCTTAGCACCTCTTTAAAGGGATTGGACCACAAACATTTATTGCCTATCCATATAATAGATGGTAAACTCATGACTGCTGGGACCCCCTAATGATTATGAGATTAGGGTCCTGACCCTTCCCCATTTAAGTGGAGTGGTAATCGAGCAGGTATACTTTGCTCCATTTAACTGTGGACTTGTTTGGAAAATAGCAACGTTGTAGTCTGCTATTCTGCAGTCCTGTAGACTTTAAAGAGTACCTATTACCTCCACAGAAAAAAATTGATTAAATTGTAATAGCAAATTAGAGGATTATTTTCCGTATTACAGGAAAACGGGTTTTACTTTTCATTTCCCATTAGTCCAGACATCATTACTGGTGAGAGTCGTCCTATGGAGATACCAGGGGAGCTGAGGGCATAGCTGTTTTGTACAGATTTAGCCCTGAGTCTCTCATACATACACTGCAGCAGGCACGAAACACTGATGACATAGTCTGACAGCCACCTCCTCAAATAGCACACAGGCATCTGTAATTACATTGCTGCTACTGTACAACATGATTTTAGACTTCGTCTCCCCCTTACACGGTGGACTTTTCCAGCTCAGAAGCAGTTAGTTTCACAGAGCTGTCAACAAAGTGATCAGTTATGCTGTCAGGTACTTACTCGGGCCAACTTCATCTCCATGTCCCTTTAAAAGGCCAGCACTTTAAAAAAAAACAAAAAAAAAACTGATTACAGGCGAGATGCTTTTATGTTTCTAATGAAGATATTTAAGGAAGTGTTTTTTATTTTTAGTCTATTTACTTCATGAGGTTTCCCTGGAGATGATAGGCCCTCTTCAATGTAGCAGCAGCAGCACACCTGCTCAGCCACTGCGCCATTTAAATGGAGGATTTGGGACCCTGGTCTCATGAAGTGACACCCTCAACAGTCTTATATGTAAATATATTTGATCTAATCCCTTTAAGAAACATGAACCCTAAGGCCACACAGCTTTTTATTAGACATATTTTGGTGGATAGAACAAACTTGTTCTGCACCAAAATCCGCATTATAAATGCCCCTAATGAAGGCTCCCAGGTCTGACTTGTGTGAGCTTTTTAGGCCGTACCTAACCGCAGATTTGTCGGGGTACCTTTTTTTATGATTCCCCGACAGTGAACTGTGACCTAGCCTTACCGACATATAGCGTACATTTAGCCAGCAGGTAACAGCTGTAAATTATTACAGGGATTAGAGAGAGGTTGGATCTCTGCATTTTAACCACCTAGATGCTGCAGAAAATACAAACATTGTGTTGATGCGGTTGTCCCACTTTAGACAACGATGGCGTATCCCTATGACGTGCCATCATTGTCTGATAGATCTGGTACCCGCAGTTATCTCCAAAACGAGCTCTGAAACCTCCCAGTTATGAACCGAGCGCTGGTCGGGACTCTCTCATAGACGTGAATGGGAGTTCCGAGTTTAGCCGAGTGCCAAAGCTCCGCTATCTCAGGGACTCCCATTCATGTCTATGGGAGAGTCCCGGCCACCTCTCCGTTCAGAACTGGGAGGTTTTGTGGCTCGTTTTGGAGATAGGTGCGGATCCTATTAGACATTGATGTCATATCCTAGTTATATGCCATCAAAGTCTTTAATGAGACAACCCCTTTAAAGTGCTGTGTTACTAGGAACAGGTCAGAACTGGAGATATGAGGCAAGTCATTCTTTATTAGACAGGTTTTTTGACTACCTGTCAGTTACCCCATTGACAAATGGTGCAGTCACCCTCTCCCCGTCCTGAATCAGCTGATAACCGGGTATAGTGACTGGCATCCAGATGACCAGCAAATAGAATATGCCTTAGATTTAGAGTCTCATTCTGGTCCCTGTTGTAGGAGCTCATATGCAGCTGTTGGAGTCATTTCATAGGATTTTTTTAGGTAGTTATTTTATAGTACTTTTTGAATTCCTTTAGAAAACACCCCACTTTCTGCTTCATTACTGCTTCCTCGTGACCTCTTTTATTACCGCAGTCTGTTCACCTATTTATCTAGTTAGAAGCTAACAAGCGAGCAAGGTGTCCGGCTTTTATTCAGTAGCTGTATGTTTTGCTTTATTACAGGTGATGTTCTTGGGGGAAATAGAAGAAATTTTGGATGTCATCGAGCCAACTCAATTCAAAAAGATTCAAGAACCTTTATTTAAGCAAATATCCAAATGTGTGTCCAGCTCTCACTTTCAGGTGGGTGATTTAAACATTGGCATTGTGTTGTGCTGTATTAGGTCTCGTGTAGGACTTCTATGAGAACTCACACTATTAGGTTCAAAGCCAAAATGGGAAGTTTCCTGTAATAAAGTAGTTCTGTGTCCTGTACGGTGCGGCCTTTGTGTGAGCGCAGGGTTAGAGGCTGGTTTTCCAGCTATACAGTGGTATAAAAGACCAAGGCTCTGTCCACATGACGAGGTTTTCGAGTCAGAGGCTACATGGATTCCTCCTTAAAATGCTTTTCTAAAACTACGAGTAAACCGTCGCCATCGACCTCAATAGAAAGTACGCTTTGTATTTCATACGGTCGGTTTTTCGCTGTAAAAAAACACTCATTTTGTGGTCATATTCCATGCAGATAACGCGTGGAGTATTACTATTGATGTCTAAATGACAAAAACCTTGTGTAAAATGTGCCCAAAACACTTTGTATGGGGTTTTAACCCCTTAAGCCCCAGGCCTGAAAAGTAGTTAAAGGGGTTGTCTCGCTACAAAGAATAGTTTTCAAATTGTAGGGAACACAAAATAAAGACATTTTCCAAATATATTGCTTTGTTCATCTGTTTTCCTTAAGGAGATACAAGTGAATTTATGACCTCCCTGGCTGTTTCAGTCCCTCAGTAACTGACCTGTAAACAATTCTCCCCCCTGCTGTTTGTTCTATGTGATAACAGTGAGTGATGTCATCACACAGGTTGAGGCAGCCTCTGTGCTGCTGGGCAGTAAAAAGCTTGATTTATCTCAAGTAAACAGCACTAATTAGGGCTTTTGTTTGAGAGATCAGATCAAAAGTCCTGTTAGTAGTTTCAGAAGCTTCTGAGCTAATCTGATTAGCAACTGAAAACACAGAGCTGGATTCACCAAGGAGTTTATGCAAATTTCAGTCAGTCTGAACCAGGAAGTGACAGAGTATTTCATTCATGCAGCCTATGAAACTCTGTAGGGAGACAACTCCTTTAATGACCAGAACTTTTTTTAGTTTTTGCCTCCTTGCGTTTCAACAGTTGTAACTTTTTAATTTTTTCAATGACACAGTTGGATGAGGCCTTTTTTTTTTCGAGAAAAGTTGTACTTTATGGGGAATAGTTTAAGTTCCCTATAAATAATTGCTGAATTTAAAAAAAAAAAATTTTACATTTATTTTTTTACTGTTTTGTTTTACACCACTCACATTTCACACTTAATAAGTTATTAGATTAATTCTACAGGTTATTACGGTCGTGTGGATACCTAATGTGTAGGGTTTTTTTGTGTGTATAATATATGCACAATTTTATTTTATTAAATATTTATTTTATTATTTTTTTATTCTTTTTAACACTTATGTTTTTAACTTTTTTTTTTTTTTTTTTTTTTTTAATCCCATGAAGGGGGAACTGTTTTCCGTTTTTGTTTTTTTTTCTAAACACTTAGTAATGTATTAGCATATTCATATATGCTAATACATTATAATCTGTGTCAGTGTGACACGGGCAGTGATCAGGACAGCACACAGTGGGGCAGATTTATCAAGGCAGTTGCGCCAGAATTCTGGCTCAATTTGCACCAAAAACAAGCTTTTCGCCACATTTACTATGTGTTTTAGACAATTTCAGATGCTTCTGCGCTGCGTCTGACAAAGGGGGCGTGGCTTCGTAAAGGTGGCATGGGCGTGGCTTAAATGCGCCAAGAAATGCGCCAGCATGTGCGAACCAAATTCTGGCGTAAAAGTAAGCCAACTTAAAGATGGAGCAAACTGAGACTAGACCGTTCTAACCTGTACCAGATTTATCAACACTATGATAAATTTGGCGCATTTTAAGACTGTCTAGTCTAAGTTTACACTGTCTAAAAGTAAGACACTTTTGATAAATCTGCCCCAGTGTGTCCTGGTCACTTTCTTCATAGACAGACAGCTCTGGGGCCACTCTAGGTCCCCAGAGCTTACTGTGCAGCCGTTCCCCGTCGGGTCACCGAGCGTTCCGATCACCTGACAGAGCAGGGGAACCCTTTGATTGCACTGCGGTAATGCACCACCGCAATCAATGGGTTAAAGCATCGGGATGCAGAGGTTTCGTCCGCACTCCGGTGCTTGCAGGAGCTGCGCTGGGATCAGGTCTGTGTAGTACGGCCCCGATTCCATCGCTGCTGCAGCGCCGGGCACCGCAAACCCCGAAGTCTGCAGCGACGCCAAAAGACGTCTCCGTAGACAAATGACCCGCACCAGCCGACGCCAAAAGACGGTGCACGGTCGTTAAGGGGTTAAACACGGAACCCCCTCCAAAACCACTTAGGAATGAATGGGACTCATTTCTGACTGTAAATCATGAGTAAAAAAAAAAAACCCTCTGAATACACATATAATACCATGTAAGTGCTCAGTAAAAACCACGTCATCTGGCACGGTTTTCAACAGCAGAATCCAGTGAGAAAATTTGACTTGCCGCGTGGATGTATCCTAAAGAGGGATGTCCAGATGTTGTGGAACTACAATGCCCAGCATGCTATCACAGCCGATTAGACTATTGGCATGCTGGACATTGTAGTCTTAGAACAGAGGATGAGTCTCAGCTTGTCATCGTTCTTCCCTTGTCTTGTGCAGGTCGCTGAGAGGGCCCTGTACTTCTGGAACAACGAGTATATCCTCAGCCTGATCGAGGAGAACATTGACAAGATCTTGCCCATCATGTTTGGCAGTTTGTACAAAATCTCCAAAGAACACTGGAACCCGTGAGTACAGACCCTTTTGTTATAGGTTGTGTATATTGCTTGCTTGGAAACTCCATTCATCCCCTCTGTCGGGAAGAGGAAGAATCCTGTTGAATTTTTTGGGAGGATTTTCAGCATTAGACCATGGTCAGGATGAGGTGGACAGTGGGCTCATAACTGAGTCTACAGTGTCCTTGGTTAAAGAAGAATTGTGGTCGTCCCGACATGTCAGATTTTGCAATTAATCCTATTCCCCGTGAAATAACAATTCTAAAGAGTCATTAAAGGGGTTGTCTCACTACAAGGATTGTCCTACCTATTCTGAGATCTCCCCTCTTGTATGGGCTGTAGCTCCTCGGGTCGCTATAGCTACAGACCTGTTTGATCTCACCTGAAAGGTTGCCAGCACTGGTTGCTATAGCTACAGACCTGGCTTCTACAGCAGCCTAGTGGAAGCCAGTAAACACGCCCCTGAATTCAAAGTGAAACCAAGAAAACAGGACAAAGGTGAGATGAATCCATGTAGGGAGACAACCGCTTTAAAACTCCATGTTCTGTGGTTTCCCTGTTATTCCTTTTAGAAACTCGTTACCAATCTGTCAGCTGGGTGTTACCAACTGGGGATGCGTCCCTGCACAGTCTGACATTGTCCAATCAGTACTGACCAAGTCAGTGTGTGCAGGAGCAACACAGTTGATAACACCCAGTTGACTGATTCAGTAATACATTTCGAGGGGAAGAATATAGGAACAGCCACAACAGAGCACAGTAATAGAAGATCCTGCAGAATTGTTATTTCACGAGAAAGTTAAATATGTACTAAAATGGACCTAGCCAGAACGGCCACAGATCCTTTTTAAGGTGCCCATACATATAAGAGCAAATGTGGCTAAACCCACCCATCTTAAAGGGGTTGTCTCACCGTGCTGTTTCCCAGAGCCACAGGCAACTTCAGAATCATCCTTCCACTCTCTTCCTGGTCAGGCTGTGGGTGGTTCTGTAGCAAGGATAAGCATATCGGCTCCATATTCACAGCTCTTCCAATTGCACTGACATGAGAGCAGGAGATCTTATCTATATTGGCTTCAGAGCTCAAAGTAAACAGCTAATTAGTCTCCCAGTTCTGAAGCTGCCAGTGTCCTGGGTGCCGAGATGTGGTGACATCACTTCCTGCTATCAGATGAGATCTAGAGCAGGACGGTAATACCTGTGTGCACTCAGGGCAGATTAAAATCTCTTAGCTCCTCAACAAAGCAATGTATTTACAAAAAGTCTTCATTTACTGTTCTCTACATGTTGAAAGCTCATTTTTGTAGTGAGACAACCCCTTTAACAATCTCCACCAAAGGATAATGTTGAAGAATTGAAGGATCAGGCGTGTTACATTTATGCACCCACTACCTTAGTTGGAGGGGAGAAAGCTGCTGCCAGAAAACAGATAGCACATGCATGCTTGGCCAAACCGAATATACATGGTTTGGATGGGAAGATTAGGTGTCAATTGAACGAGCATTCGGCGACGGGTGTTTGGTTGGCCCTCATGGTCCAGTACAATATGGGCGACATTTATGCACGGGGCTGCACCAGTATTCTGGTGTAATTTCAGCCCAAAAACTGGCGCAGCCCTGTTCTCTAGATCTTTGAGCAGGCGCATTATGCGGCGCCCGTGCCACTTTGTAATACGCCCAAGATGTGGGGGCGTTCTGGAGGCATCGCACCACAACCATATGATTCTACACATTTTATGACTGTGAGGACGGCAAAACCAGGCGCATTACTGCTGGAACAGGATAGAGCAAGTTATAAGTGGTTTACCTGAGTTGATGTTTTGGAGCTAGAAAGCGGCAAATCTATGACCCGCATGAGAACAGGTTCATACATTCAGGCGCATTCTATGCTGCTAATGTGCACTATAAAATTGACGTTTGGGCAACAAAATTCATACATTTCACCCTATGTCTTTTGGGCTAATACTTATGCTGTCCCTAAATAGCACAGCATTTTATGGAATGATATCTACTTTAGTCACTTACTGATATGTACCGAATATTCATAACGTAAAATGCTTTTCACCCGATTCTATCTATAGAAGTAATTTTTCTCTCTGCAGAGGTTGCCTCCATTTTAATATAATGTGACAGGATTTGCAGAAGAACAATTTAAAGGGGTTGTCTCATCTCAAAGTTTCATAGGATGCATGAATGAAATAATGCTGCTTTGCTCTGTCACTTCCTGGTCAAACTGTCTGTAATTAGCATATGAGCTCAGTGTATTCAGACTTCTGCTAATTAGATAAATCTCATGCTGTCAGGACCAGGGAAGCCTCTGAGTTAAAGTAAACAGCGGTAATTACTGTCTTTTGTCTGAAAGATCAGATAACAAACAAGCTCTCACTGTCAGTTCTGTGCTGACCTGTGTGATTACCTCATTTCCTGCTATCAGAACAAACAACAGGGGAGAAGTAGTACACAGGTTGATCACTTGGGAAACTAGAAAGCCCTCAAAAGGTGGTAAAATCACTTGTAGTTCCTCAACAATAACAAAAATGAACGCAATATATTTGGAAAACGTCTAAATTTAGTGTTCCCTACATGTTGAAAGCTAATTTTTGTAGCGAGACAACCCCTTTAACGACGAATGTAGCTTAAAAAGCGCTCTGTCTAATTCAATAGCAGTTTGACCAAGTTTGTCACCACAATTGGGTTCATGAGGTTCTAAAACCCACAAAAGTCTTTGCGTTTTCTGGAGCCTAGAAACCACCTGTCAGCCAAATGCCTCTAAATTGCATCAGAGCACCACCAGACAACTGGGAAACCTCATGGTTAGCGTTGGTCCAACCTAAATTTATGGTTGAAGAAGTTTAGTTTAGTAAAAACTGAATCAGGTGGGGAAAAATGTAGAAACCAGCGATACTTACCTGCCGGTCCCCACTGCTGCCGCTCCGAAGCTGCTCAGGATCTGCTCTTCTTCACTTCTGGGTTCTTGTCCCAACACACAGCAGAGGCTTGCACTCTTTTCACTCCTGATGTAACATGAGCCGCTCCAATTTATCGTGAAGAGGAGCAGATCCCAGGAGGCTTCAGAGCTGCAGCAGTGGGAGACCGGATAAGTATCTTTTTTTTTTTTTTTTTTCCCCATTCTGACTCCATCTAACTATAATTTTATTAAACTAAACAAACCCTTAACCCCTTCACGACCTTGGGACGTATCCATACGTCCGGGTCTTTTGGGGGGTTTCACGCACCTGGACGTATGGATACTCCTGAGGGATCGGGGCCGAACTCTAAAGCAGAGTTCCCCGCGATGGGCGGGGGGTGTCAGCTGTATATTACAGCTGACATCCCGCAGCGTCGGCCCCGACCCCGGATCGCTCCGGGGGGGGGGGGGGGGGGTTAACCCCTTAATTATCGCGACGATCGGGGGGCAAGAACTAAGGGGAGACCCCGGAGGAGATGGGCTCCTCCTGTGTCTCTGTCGGCAGCAGCAGCGCATGGATCGGGCAAATCCGTGCAGCTCCTGCCCTCTGACAGACAGCACGGAGGGCACAGAATGCCTTCCGGGTTGTATGTGACGTCACGATGCCCGGCCGTGCCCTTTGGGCATGTCCCGGCATCGTGACTGACAGTTACCAAAGGAACCAGTCATAGCACAAAGCAAAGCACTGATTCCTATTTTTAAGTGCTTAAACCCATAAAACTTAAATCACGGATACTGCACGGTGAGCCCTGTTAAAAATAAAAATAAAAAAACACTACGAGGATTGCAGTATTTTCTTCACCCTGGCCTCCAAAAAAATGGATTTAAAAGCGATCAAAAAGCCTTGTCCCCCCCAAAAATGATACTAATAAAAACATCAACTCATCTCGCAAAAAACAAGTCCCTAAAACAGCTCCAAGCACAGAAAAATTTAAAAGTTCTGGCTCTCAGACTATGGCGATGCAAAAACATATTTTCCTGGTTGAATAAAAGTGTTTTTATTGTATAAAAGCAGTAAAACAAAAAAAAAAATACAAATTGGGTTCGGTGTAATCGTATGACCTGCTGAGTAAAGCTACCAGTCATATATAACCGTACAGTGACAGCTATAAAAAAATAAAAATAAAAAACACTACCAAGATTGCTGTATATTGTTCAAAACATCTCACAAAAAACCTTAATAAAAAGTGAACAGAGCATCATTTGCACCCCATAATGGTACCAATAAAAACTTCAACTCATACCACAAAAAACAAGCCCAGACACAGCTCTGCCCACATCAGAATAAAAAAGTTATGGCTGTCAGAATAGGACAATATAAAAACGCAATTTTTATAGACATATTTCTACTGTGTAAGAGTAAAAAAAAAGAAAAAACTATATAAAATCTATATCATTGCAATTGTACCGACCCCCATAGTAAAGGTATCACATCATTTACACTGCACGGCGAATGTTTGTAAATTGAAAACTCAAAAAACAATGACCGAACGCGCTCCCCCCCCCCCCCCATTTTCGTTGCCCAATGCTAAAAATAAAAAACTATGGAACACCTGTGTGCTTAAAATGTACAGTACACCCCTAGATGAGATCCCTGATGGGTGTTGAATCCAAAATGGGGCGACTTCTGGAATGTTTTCTTCTGTTCCCGCTACTTTGGGGGCTTTGCAAATGCGACATGGCCCCACCAAAATCTGCGTTCCAAAAGCCAATTAGCGCTCCATCCCTTATACGCCATGCCATGCGCCCAAACAGCAGTTTACAACCTCATGTAGGGTATTGGGCCGAACTTGGAAGAAATTGCTTAACAAAGTTTTAGAGTTCTTTTTTCCAGGATTCCTTGTATAATGTGAAACATTTTAAGCTAAAATTGCAGATTATTGGAAAAACATTTTTTTAATTTTCCCCAGCCTTATGCAAAAAAAATTTGTGAATCACCTGTGGGTCTATATAAATCAAGGCACCCCTGATATATTCATTAAGGGGTGTAGTTTCCAATATGTGGTCTATTTAGGGGGGTTTATTAAGTTTTAGCACCTTAGGGTGTCCCCAAACCTGAAATGGCCCTAAATAAAAATCGTTTTTGAAAAGAGGCCCCAGAGTCCAGTAGGTGCCCTCCTATTCTGGGGCTTTTGGGAAGGGAAATAATGCACTAAGGGCCACATATATGGATATCTCTAAAAACGGCAGACCTGGGGGAATTAGAAAATTAAGTTGCATTTACCTGTCACATTTACCGTATTCCAGTGAATAATGGATAAATATTGAAAATCTCAAAAAAGTGAAATTTTGAAATTTCACCTCCACTTTGCTTTAATTCCTGTGAAATATCTAAAGGGTTATCAAACTTCCTAAATAGTGTTTAAATACGTTAAGGGGTCTAGATTTCTCAGATGGGATCACTTATGGGGGGAAACTTACATGCAGGCCCCTTTAAAGCCACATCAGAACTGGAGTGGTCCCAAAAAAAAATGTATATTGCAAATTTTCTTTAAATTTTTTTTAAATTACTACTAAATTTCTAAGCCCTCTAATGTCGAAAAAAAAAAAAAAAAAAAAATTTAAAAAATGATGCCAACCTATAGTGGACAAATGGTAGATGCTAGTTTAATAAACTATTTTGTGGTGAATAATTATCTGTCTTGCACGCAGAAATTTTGCAACTTTCAAAATCGCAAATTTTTCCAAATTTTCATGAAATTTATATTTTTCACAAACAAACAAGGATTGTATGGATAAAAATTTCTAACTTAAAGCACAATGTGTCACGAGAAAAAAGATCTCTGAATCACATGGGTAGGGGAAAAGTGTCAAAAAGTTATTCTCACATAAATGGACACATGTCAGATTTCAAAAAATAGGGCTGTGTCAGGAAAGTCAAAACAGGCTGGGTCCTTAAGGGGTTAAAGGTTTCCCAGATGTTCCACAGGGTTGTGGTTGATGTACTTGACTTTATCTGTATTCAGAACTGTAAGGGCATGTTCACACGGCTTATTTGGACGAGGTTTTCGGAGCGTTTCCTCGCCCAAAACCTCGCCTGAAACACGCTTCTTCAGAAGAGGTTTTAGAGGCGTTTCTCGGCGAGGTTTTGGATCAGGTTTTCAACAAGGTTTTCACCCATACAAATTAATAGCCAGGACAAAAAGCGTGCCCAAAACACGCTTCAAGAATTGACATGACACTTCTTTCCAAAGAAGCGTATAAAAACCTCGTCGTGTGTGAACTACAACGAGGTTTTACATAGGAATCAAATAAATGAACTGGGGGCACTTTGGAAGCATTTTGGACGAGGAAACGCTCTGAAAACCTCGTCCAAAAACGCTGTGTGAACAGGCCCTTACACTTGACCATGGCTGTGCTTGGCGGAAGGTCTGTCAACAGATTCATGACTGGTTTCACAGGGCTAACAGCAACACCATGAATTCAGCTCTGACCTACATTCCAATAAAAGCTGTGATTTAACTTAAGTTACACAATAGAACCCAGTCACATAAGATTACTGAAGTTCCAGACTCGTATAATCATGAGAAGGATAATATATATTATCAATTATAATACATTCTAGAACTTAAAGGGGTTTTGCCATGAAGCAAAAGCCCCTCTTGAGGCCATCTCAAAGCTCTCTGTGAGCCAACCTCCGTGAATGGGGAGAGAGAAGCACTTGTATAGGTCTCCCTGTTCTTTTCTCTGAAGTTCTGACTATAGCTGAGCGAGTGTGCTCTGCTATATTCGTGCTATACAATACATGGAAACCTCCAAAGAAGCATTTATGCTATCTACAATACATGAAAAAACGTTGAGATTCTTAGTTCACACGTTTTGATCAAAAAATGCTTAAGCCACCCCCGGCTTACAAATGGGGTCCAAGGCCGGGGGTCCTATGTTTCTTACCTTTTCAAAATAGATCAACAGCCTTCTCCCAAAGGGGCAACCGACCTCCCCTAAAAAAGAAAAGAAAAATAAAAAAGAAGCACCCAAACCCGGGAAGCATGGCTGCAACTTGGATATAACAACCTGGAAAGTGGGGGGGGGGGTGCAAAGAGACCAAAATGGAGGCCCTCCACTCCTTCCCCATATACTTTAAAACCCAAACATGCCCAAATCCAAAATTTTAGCCCCACAAAAAAACATTTTCTGAAAAAACCCAGTGTGAACCTGGGGGGCCCACTGGCTTCGTTGTAAGCAGGGGGGGCTTTTAAACATTTTTTTTTTTCAAAAAGCGTCTGCTATATTTTGTAACTCCCAAAAACTTGAAAAGAGGGGTGCATGCGCAAAAGCAGCCCTCTCCCCCATTTTCCCCTGGGGGCCCGCTTTATTGGGGAGCACTACCGGCTTCCCGGAGGGGATTTTGCTATGGGCCCAAAAACCCCCTTTTTAAACAAAACTAAGGGAATGTTGTTTAGTAGGAGAAAACCCATGCCAACTTTTTTGTCCCCTTTTCAAATTTTTTTGTATAAACCCAAATTTCCCCAAATATATTATTTTTTTTCCCTTCAGGACAATTGTAGCCCTGGTGTACAACGTGTTAAAAACATTAATGGAAATGAATGGGAAACTTTTTGATGAGCTCACAGGCTCCTATAAAGCAGAACGTCAAAGGTACGGCCGATATATTTATGGTTTTTGTTGCTTTGGTTAAATAAGTGAAATTCTTAAAAATATCTATTTTTTCATGGTGGCTTAGATTCCATGTTTGCTATTGGCTGTGCATCTAAGTGCTTAAAGTGGTTATCCACTGAAAAACTATTACATGACATTAAAACCTGATACCTGCCCCCTGTCACTCTGGATCTTTCCGATGACCTCCTCCTCTTCACTTCTGGGTTCACGCCCTGACACAGATTAAATACTTGCTCTCCATTCTCCTCCTTTTATGGGTTAACCCCTCCAGCGTGTCTGGGCGAGAAACTGGAAGTGAAAAGGGGCTGATCACTGACATGCTTTGGAGCAGCGGTGAATCGGTGGGTGAGGATTAGTTTTGTTGGTTTTTTTTTCTATTTTTATGCCTTGGCCCCATTGTGGTGTGTGTGTGTGTGTGTGTGTGTGGTGTGTGTGGTGGGGTGTGTGTGTGTGTGTGTGTGTGTGTGTGTGTGTTGTGTGTGGTGTGTGTGTGTGTGTGTGTGTGTGTGTGTGTGTGTGTGTGTGTGTGTGTGTGTGTGTGTGTGTATATATATATTTTATGACAAAAGGAGAAAAAAGGGGGCGCACAGATGAAGTACGTTTGGTAGAACGTATACAGTTGAGTATTTGATCTACTCACCAATTTGAGTTGCGCTTTTAGTGTAGAGGTACAACTAATTGGGCATACAGGGGCTTTTACTGTAGCCGTACCCTTGTATACGGCCTGCCGGCCGTTCCCGTGAGCGATGTCCCGCCAGGCAGACAGTAGAGGAAAAAGAAGTGGTAGAACCCCGCACGTGTGTATCCAGGAAATGCCCAATGATGCAGGCAGGAAGATTAAAGGGAAAAATTATTTTATTATTCTAAAAAGGCTAGGGCATAACCTCAGCCAATCTAAAACAATTTAAAAGCAAGTAAAATCCGACGCGTTTCGCGTTTATTAAACGCTTCCTCATATGCACATATATGTACAGTTACTTAAAGCATTAAGGTCACCTTCTTATTGTTTTATTTGGAATAAAGTGTTTTTATTTTCATCCCATGGTGGTATCCACGTGGATTTACTCCAAAGTGACGAGCGCCCGGTCCCTTTTTTATCCGTTTTACTTGTGTATGGAGTAGGCTCAGCTCCTGTGTCCATACTCCCCTCACTGACATGACATACCTGTACATCAAATGGCGGGGGAAGTTGAGGGTATGTTCACACAACGTTTTTGATTTAGTTTTTTGATCCGTTTTTCACTAGAAGAAAAACACATTGAAAACTGCATCCAAACTGCATCCCAAAAACGTATCCAAAAACGCAGCAGCTGATGCTTTTTTAGATGCATTTTTCGGATCCGTTTTTCAACATATATACACAGGTTGTAGTTTGAAAAGGTCGAATCTCTAGTGTAATATACTTTACCCTTACGTATGTATGTAAGGGTATGCAGTATACTAAATTGGCCCCTAGAGGTCTCATTTGATCTAGAAGAACTGTTTGAACTTTAGTAACCTAATGACCTACATTTTCACTGAAGTTGTAGTGTAAGAGGATGCCTAGTAGAGGGTGCTATAACAGCAAGCATTTTACATGTGTTTCCTACTAATCCTAATAGAGGGCGCTATAACTACAAGCATTTTACATGTTTCCTACAAAGCCTAATAGAGGGCGCTATAACACTTTTTAAAATGGTTTTTAATCTTATAAATCACTTTTTATATGTATTATATAAAGGCAGTGTTTTAGTGTAAAAATGGGGTGTTTATAGAAAATTATAGAAGTTTTTACTAATAAATGTATTATGTTTTAGATAATAGCTTTTAGAATGTTTTGTGGTTTTAGTATTATACTGAAACCACTCAACATTCTATAATAAACTATCTAAAACATTTATAAATGTGTTAGTTAAAACTTCTATAATTTCTATAAACACCCATTCTATACAAAAAAAAACTGCTTTTATATAATTCAATACATATAAAAAGTGATTTATAAGATTAAACACATGTAAAATGCTGTTAGCTCCCTCTATTGGATCATTAGGTTACTAAAGTTCAAACAGTTCTTCTAGAAGAGATGAGACCCCCGTTTTTCGGATGCGCTTTTCGTATCAAAAGCGCATCCAAAACGTACCCAAAAGTATGTTGCGCTTTTGGATCCATTTTTCGGCTTCCAAAAGCACACTCCATTGTTTCCTATGGGGATTACACTTGCGTAAAACGCAAGTAGAATTGACATGTCAATTCTTAAAACCGATCCGAAAAACGCAAGTAAACCCGCATCGGCGATCACTCGTCTGAACGGAGATGCGTGCTTTACATTGAAACCAATGTAAATCACACTGCACATTGTTAGACACGTTTTTTGGGTCCAGAAAACGGATCAAAAGATGGATCTGAAAAATATCATGTGAACATACCTTAAGGCTATGTTCACAGGCTTAAATTGGGACGTATTTCACAGCATACTGCACTCAATACGTGGCGAAATACGTCCCAATAATTACATTAATCAACAGTTCTCATAGAGAACTATCGATTATTCCTCTCCCCGCTCGTCCAATGCAACACATGGGGAGATAAGTGACATATCAATTGGTCACGGCATTTACGCGCCGTTAGTAATGCATGACTATGGGGCCAGCAGGCTGCCGGCCCCCCGCTGGCGCGAGCTCCCGAACGCGTGGCATAATTGTGGGCCGTGTGAACATAGGCTTATAGTGACAAGCCCACCCACCTGCATCCCTGAAGATGCACTGTGAGATTGATGGGAGGGTTATGTATGGCGGTATTCATCCACTGCTGAACTTCAGTAGTGCTAATATTCCTCATATTCTACAATCTACAAACTGGGCTGCATTTTTTAATTAACTTCTGTGCTGATTTATCTTGATAATATACTAGTGCATCTCAAAAATTTTAATATCACTGAAAAGATAATTGATATCAATAATTTAAAGGGGTTTTATCGTTACAAAGATCATGTCTCAGAGTATGGTGACAGTAAAAATAAGCACTTTTGTAATTGGGTTGCATTACCTCTGTCACTTGGTTTTGCTGATATGAGCTTCTCTGTATATCTGCATTCTATTTCTGCTTTTGCTCTGATGCTGGTCAAAATGCCCCCTGGTCGATTTTCTAGACACACACCCTGCACTGTGATTGGGTGGCTGACATTTCATTCAGCCTTTGGGGATACGCCCCTAGCAGGAAAACCCCCCGGCCACGCCCCTGCGCTGTGATTGGCTGGCTGACATTTCATTCAGCCTTTTGGGGGATACGCCCCTAAGACAGGAACGCCCTCGGCCATGCCCCTGCGCTGTGATTGGCATGCCCCTGAACACTCTGTGTTTTTACTCCCCTCTGAAGCTGGTTTAAAATCGATAGTGAACCAAAGTCTGCTGGCTCTATACTCATCCCCCAGCTTTAGGGTCAATGTTCTGGGCAATTATGGCTGTTTAGGGGCTTTTGCCAAGAGGTTGATTCACCTCCTCCCCAGATCCAGTCCTTAAGCTGCTACTTGGAAAAGAAGGCATTCTGTTCCTCAGATCGAATGCAAGCCCCGCCTCCTTATGACGTCATCACCTGTAGTGTATCACATAAGGATCCAACATTGTGTGTGTATAAGCTGCTTATATAGTACAGTGCTTAGGTGATCAACTCTGCAAGAGAGAGGTTGGGAGTTCAAGCCCCATCAGTAGTTTTTTTTCTTTAAAATTGTTACACATATGAAAAGATATGAAAATTATGTGTGAACTTTCTATAATTTTATTCATATAAAACACAAAAGCTCCATTATAGTGTCCCATCCTCGCAGTCACACCAAGCACTTCAACTATGTGATACAATGCTATTATTCTGGGGATGAGAAATGATATAGGGGAGCTATGTATGTGTTATATATATCATTATAGAGATTGACATTTTATTTTTAGGTCTCTCTACATATGTGTAGAATTTAGGGGGGAAAAAATATAACCTGTGGGGGACTAGAACACCAAACCCTTAGTTGTAAAAGCAATTGTCTACTGCCCAACCTCTGTACCACCAGCCCAAGTTAGTTACAAGAGTGAGCAAGGCTTCTCTCAAAGCTGATTTGCTTCTCCCCCCACTGTTTTCACTCACATGTCATTGACAGCAAGCAGAGATCTTTACTTGAAGCTGACATTTGTAGTTGAATAAAGATCTCTGCCTGTTGTCAGTACAATTTGGATGAACACCACTAGAAGTAACAGCTGCTGGCTTTCAGTTGTGTGTAAACTAAGACATATGGCAGGTGCTTGCTGGAGTTTGGAGCCTCAAGGCTGCAGACATAAGCAATGCAGGAGGCTACAGAGCTGTTATATCCAGACAACCCTTTTGCATCCCTGCTTTAAAACAAAATGATGATGTCACAGTTCTTCAGTGAGGAGAGACACGCCTCCCGGGAGGAGAGACACGCCCTGCTGACAGGAGAGAAACCCCCCCTGGATTTCAAACTCAATCTGAGAAAATTAGCTGAATAGCACGAGCAGCTCAAACAATAACACCCCTTTAAAGTCAAATAGAGAAACCCATATATTGTATGGACTCATTGCAGTATGAATGACAAGGTTCAATATTATACATTTGTGAGCCCTATAAGAAATGAAAATATCCTGGAGAACCCCTTTAATTTTCAATGCTATTCTAATTTTTTGAGATGCACTAATATTTTTTTTTAACTGTATTTTTATTAACGTTTTCAATAGACAAACATCATCAACAATGAAAACAAAAGATAGTTTCCAAAAGATATAACATTCATTACATCTTATACCAATGAATGGCAGAAGTCAAATAGCAGTATCGATTGTTAGGCTATGTTCACACGGCTTATTTTGGGACGTATTTACGTCTGCAGATACGTCCCGAAATATTTTTCAAATAATGATTAATTCGATTAGCATTGATTCCAATGTAAAATACGCCTCGTCGTTCACACGAGGCGTATTTTCGCGACGTATTTGCGGGCGTAAATACGTCCGTAAATACGATTGTAAAATGAAGTCCCCTGTCACTTATTGAGGCGTATTTTGCAACGTAAATCCCCATAGTAAAGAATGGGGAATGTATTTACAACGCGAAATACGTGCCACACTTTGTGACACGTATTTGATACGTATTTCGGGACGTATTTGCGGACTTAAATACGCCCCGAAATAAGCCGTGTGAACATAGCCTTACACACCACTCAGATCTTACATTTGGGAAACACTATATTATAAACAGAACCACGCTTATAACTGGGCAAGACACAAAAGGAAAGGGGGGCAGGTACACGGTCTCGTATTGAGAAAAGAAGGGCCTATTCTAATGTCTTAAGATGATGGTATACACTCAAGATCCTCTGAGATGCACCAATATTTTTATGTTGGTCTGATCCGTTTCTGTTTGCTTGCCGCTTCCACTTGGGGGAGCTCATAAGCTTTCTGAAGACTGGTTTATTATTATGAAGTTATACAGGACCTCTATACATCAGCCCCCTATTATAGCCAGCAGTCACCGAGATGGTTATCATAGGGTTTCAGAGGATTGGAAAAACATGGCTGCCTTCTTCTAAACAAAGCAGCGCCACAACTGTCCGTGAGGTGTGTTTGGTGTTGCAGCTCTAATGAAAGGAATTGGGCCAAGCTGCAATACCACACACAACCTGTGAACTGGAGAGGCGCTGTATTTGGAAGAAAGCAGCCTTGTGTTTAAAATTTCTAGCTGTATGAAGATAAGTAGGGGATTTGGAGCTCTTCATCAGGGGAGCAAAGCTGAGTGTAACATTGTACATGTACTTGCATCCATCAGGGAGAAGAAGAAAGAGCTGGAGCGCGAGGAGTTGTGGAGAAGGCTCGATGACCTGCAGCTGAAGAAGGCCCTGACAGATCAGCAGAACAGTGCTTTTAATGTACAGAATAATACAAGTGCCAAATAGACCATATGACGTCAACCTCTGCTTCATAGGCATACTTTTGTATATTTTTTTTTCTTTTCCCTTTTTTTATTTTTTTTCCCCTGAAATTGTAAAGTTAAAGCCAATATTTCAAGGGGGGCACATCTCCCCGTCCTGAGAATTGCTTGGCTGTGAGAAGGGGGCCGGTGATACATTGCAGGGCAACGTGTCGCTGACTCCTCGGACAGCGGGCGCATTAGCAAGCTCTGTGTTACAGCATTATAGTAATGATTACCGGGGAGGAAAATATTACATTTTTTTTTTATAACCTATAATTTGAGTGAGGTAATTCTGGGGGTGGTGATAATTATGACTTGAATTCTTTAATATTATATATATATATTTTTTGATTGTGTTGCACATAGGTGTATTAGTCTGCTATGTACATTTTTTTTTCTTGGCATTTTACATGTGTTAATCTCTGTTCTCTGTTTTGGAGGTTCTTAATGCACACCCATCGACCACCCTCGGCGGCGGTAGCCGCATTAGGGGTTCTCTGGGAACCGGTGCTGTGTCGCTACATCCCAGTGACTTCATTTTTTGGGGTTTGGTGAACCCATAATAGACGCCATATTCCGCCCCTCCTCCCCCCCATGATACCAGGTACACATCATGGTTTCTATGGCTTCTGGCACTGCTGTTTCTATAAAATAGAAGGTACTTTGTTGACTACCAGCCATGATAGCCTTGTACATGCAGGTTTCCTATACTGGGCAAGTGGTAAGGTTCGGTTAGGGGGGGATGGTCTTGGCTTCGTTGACAGAGATAAGATGGTGGACTGCTCCGTTTCCTGCAGACTAAACCCCTCAGAAGACTCGCACACTGTAAGGTAGCTGCTCTCTGTTTCCTCTTGGGTTGCCAACACGGACACGGAGTAGCCTTGCCATTCATTTACGTTGTAGTGGTCACCTATGCAAATCATTCCAATGAGTATTAGACAACGTCTAGTGAGTGGCAGGCAAGTATTAGTGACGTGGGTGTCCGTGCTGGTGTCGTGCACTTCCTCCCCCTTGTGTTCCCTTATTGAGATTATAGCTTTATAATAACGTGTCTGTGTTGCAGAGATCAGCGGTGCCGAGCTGCAGCTCCTGATACTTACAAGTAGGTGGTCTCCTAGGACAATAGTTCTATTTCACTTTAAAGGGAATGTGTCATCAAAAATGACTTATTGTTTAACTCACATTTTTATGTTCAACACAGTTTTTAAGAATTTTTGGGTTTTTTTTTTTTCATTTTCCTTATCACTTTCAATATTTTTTTAATAATTCTTAAGTCCTGCAGTTTTCACTTTGGCCACTAGGCCTAATAATAGTCTGACACTTCCTGTTCTGTAGAGAGAGTTTCTCAGTTGTCTGCTCATTATCAGCACAAAGAGGGTCAAACTGAAAGGAGACACCAGTGTGAATAGATAACACAGGATCTACCAGTCGCAAGAGGAGATAGTCACAGTTCACCCTTTCACCTCCCTGCACACTGACTTCTTCCCAGGTCACAGAGCATGACTAGAAAACTTTCCTGTAGAAGTGATTGGGACAGAGTCAGTCTTAAGTCTCCTATGTGCATGAAGCTACTGTAAAGCAGCTCTCTGATTGCTGTTAAAGCAGTGCAAACAAGGCCTAGTGGCCAAAGTGCAAACTGCAAGACTTAAGAATTATTAAAAAATATTAAGTGATATGAAAAATAAAAAAACAACTAAAAATTCTGAAAAAAAGTGTTTAACATAAAAATGGGACTTAAACAATGACTCATGTTTTGATGACATATTCCCTTTAAAGAGGGTCATGACTGCAAAAAAGTGGACCTACTTAGCAATACTGTGTAGCCGTGCCAGATATAACAGAGCCGCGGTGGTCATTGGGTACAGCTCGGCTCTGCTACAATTGTGTGAGCCGGCAAACATCACAACAATCTAGCCTTGACCTTTCACTTGGATGCTGCGGCTCTTGAGCTCACGCAATAGATGCATTGACTTGGTCTTGGCAGCCGATGCCTTTCTAATGGAGATGATGAAATGGTTTATTTTATTATAATGACTGCGCTAAACACATAAGGTTTGTACTGTAATCCTACCGTGAATGACGGACAGGGAACACGTGCATCTGTGAAAATCCCTAAGCTTTACCTAGATACATTACAAAGTGGAGATCCCCTTAGACCACTCACCTATTATACAGCAGCTGAGAGTCAGGGCTTCACCACAAGATGTTTGCAAATTCTGATCTTGGGGTGTCCACTAGTTTAAAAATGGTAACGCATAAAGCAAAAAATCGACCCGGTATTTGTCCTCTGCCACGGGGGTGAGCCCTAAAGGGGTTGTCTCACTACAAAGTTTAGCTTTCAAAATGTAGAGAACGGTAAATGAAGATTTTTTCCAAATATATTGCTTATTTATTTTGCCTTATTAAGGAGATAAGAGAGATTTTATCTTCTCTGAGTGCACACAGGATTCTCTGGTTACTGTCCTGCTCTCCTCTTCTCTCTTTGTCTTATCTGAGAGTAGGAAGTGACGTCATCACAGGTCTTTATTTACTATTTTGCCATAGGCAAACTTAAACTCTATCAGTTCTCAATCTATAAAGCACTAAAACTTAACTCTTATTATATATATAACACTTAACCTCTATACACACCATTTTAAAAACCTGATTTCTAACCTCTCAATTTGTCCCTTTCTAATTGTGATGGAATAACTCCTTTTCTATTATCAAGTCTGGTGGAACACCACCTATTAGCAGGGAAACCCTATATACAGTGATTTGCTAGCTCCAAAAAGGAATCCAAAACCTCTTACTTGGGCAATCATCCCTAATCTGATGGGCATAAAACATATAAGGTTTCCTTGCGAGACCCTCTTAAAATGTCAGGCATGCTAAAAAGGTGGTGTTCCACCAGACTTAATAATAGAAAAGGAGTTATTCCTTCACAATTAGAAAGGGATAAATTGAGAGGTTAGAAATCAGGTTTTTAAGATAGCGTGTTGATGGAAGGGATTTTAATTTTATTTTTTATATATATTAAAAACATATTTTTATGTTTTTTAGTGTTTTATAGATAGAGAACTGATAGAGTTTAAGTTTGCCTATGGCAAAATAGTAAATATAGTTATTAAAAGTCACTCTTTGTTCTCTTGCTAGATTCCCATTTTTTTTCTTTAGACTATTTGTCATCACATGTCAGTACATAGGACGAAGGCAGCTTGAGAATAGTGTGTGTTATCTCTAACAAACAAAGGAGAGTAATGATCTGTTTACTTTGAGCTCTGAAGCTTTCTGCTCTATAGATTACATCTCCTGTTCTCATGTCAGTGCAAGAGCTGATAAGCTAATCACTACTACAGAAACACTCGCAGCCTGACCAGGAAGAGACAGGGAGCATGAATCTAAAACTGCTTGTGGCTCTGAAACAGCGTGGTGAGACAACCCCTTTAGTGCCACCTAACCATGATCTCAGTAAAAGTTACCCATTCCAGACTCCCCAGCGGAGTGGTTCTTGGAGCAAAGGTGTTGGTGTTATTAGGAGATCTCTAAGATGACACAGTGTAGAGAGATCCTGTGTTTGACAGCCCTTCCTCCCTCCTCTTTATATAGACCTATTCACATATAATAAAGTTATGGCATCTTGCTAGGATATGCCATCACTTTATGATCAGTGGGGTTCTGACCTCTGGGACTCCCACAGATCCTGAAAAAGTAGGGACCACAGTGCTGATTCAGTACTGAAGCCCCTTTACTGTTTGTCCCTAATCAATCACACCCCATTCTGCCAGCTGTTCAGGGAACCGCAGCCGGCCCCATTCACTTCATTGGAGCTATAGTGGGCGCCACTATGCAGGGAAAAACTTTACTCTCAGGGTTGCTAGAGCACCAACCTAGCAATAGGCACCACTTTGGGATAAAAAGACCTTTTAAAAGAAGATTTGCCATTAGTGAGTCTGTTACCCAATGGGCAGTTATCGAACTGTCTTAAAGGTGTGTTCTCACGGGGCGGATCTTTCCAGAATTTGGTGTAAATTTAGATGTTGAGTTGTTCGCAGATTTGTCACAGATTTTATTGAAGATTTTTCTACATTGACTTTAAGGCTGAGTTTACACCTCGGGGTAACGGCACGTACCTGTGCGGGCCATTATATGCCTGCTGTTGAAAGTACGCGCTCCATCCCGGCTCTCATTCACTTTCCCCGGCACAAAAGCACCTGTTCTCCTGGGCATACTTGCACCGGAATTTCGCCCGGGAAAATCATAGCACTCAGTGAGTGCTGTAATTTTACTGTATTTGCAGGGCGTATTTCGGGCAAATTGCAGCGCAATTACGCCCTGCAAATACGCCATGTGAACATTCCCTAGCAGGAAATGGCAAAAACTGCCAATTTAAACCATTTACTGGTGATTTTGCCTTTTCCTATTAGTCAATGATCAAAGAACCTGCTGAAAAATCCACAATAAATCTTCCAACAAATCCACAACAAAATCTGCAGCAGATCTGCCCTGTGTGAACATGCTCTAAAGGAGCCTAAGGGGCAATGCACATGGGACAGATTTGCTGTTGATTTGTACATGGAAACCCTGCAGGGGATTACAGTACCAGCCCTGTGAATGAGATTCTACAAATTCTCTGCTCCTCTTGACCTGCCAAGCAGATTTGAAGTCCACAGCGTGTTAAATTCTTTTGCAGATTTTTTGTGAATTTTACCGCACCAAGATCATGTTGCAGATTCTTTTACGGGCAGATTTACCTACAGCAAATCCATCCTGTGTGCGTTCAGCCTTAGTTGCCGCACAGTTATCAGTGGGCAAACACCATACAAGATTGCACCATGAATGTCTAATGCTAAGCTTAAAGGGAACCTGTCACGTAAACCATGCAATCTGCTGCAGATTATAGAGCAGGAGGCGCTCAGCAGACTGATTTTATAGTTTGGTGGTAAAAATTCTGTAGAACTTGTAATTTATTCATTCAAATTTCTACTTCTTCTGAATTAAGGAGTCACGTGGGCGGTTTTATCAGTGATTGACAGCTATCTCTATGTAAATTGACACTGACAGTCACTGACAAGACCGCCCACTGGACTCCCTAACTCAGAAGAAGTATACATTTGAATAAATAAATTACTATATGAATCTGCTCAGCTTCTCCTGCTCTATAACATACTGTCTGCAGATCAGAATGTATGTTCAATGTGACAGGCTCCCTGTAAAATAGTCTCCAAAAAAAAGGGGAATCTCACAAGAGAACAGTGTGAGACTTCGGATCACTATATTTACTATTTTGCCATAGGCAAACTTAAACTCTATCAGTTCTCTATCTACAAAACACTAAAACGTAACTTTTATTATGTATAACTCTTAACCTCTATACGCACTATTTAAAAACCTGATTTCTAACCTCACCATTTAACCCTTCTGAAGGAAGGAATAGCTCCTTTTCTATTATCAAGTCTGGTGGAACCCCACCTACCAACAGGAAAGCCTTATATATACAGCAATTTACTAACTCCAGTAAGGGATCCCAAGCCTCCTACTTGGGTAATCCTCCCTAATCTAATGGATACAGAACAAATAAGGCCCCCTTGTGGCACCCTCTGCAGCGGGTGGCACTTGTAGACAGAGGTTAGAAATCACAATTTAAAACGTCATGCCTGACCTCCCCAACATGTTTCACCAGCTAACCTTGCTTCATCAGGGGTTAGAGGTCCGGTCTCACTGAAGTTAATAATTTGCTGTGTATATATAAGGCTTTCCTGTTGGTAGGTGGGGTCCCAGTAGACTTGATAATGGAAAAGGAGCTATTCCTTCCTTCAGAAATAGAAAGGGTTACATGGTGAGGTTAGAAATCCGGTTTTAAATAGTGTGTATAGAGGTTAAGAGTTAGATATAATAAAAGTTCCCTTTTAGTGTTTTGTAGATAGAGAACTGATAGAGTTTAAGTTTGCCTATGGCAAAATAGTAAATATAGGCTCCCTGTAAGTTTTGATACCCCGTAAGTGTTTTACACCTGTAATCTCACACTGGAGCAGTCCTGTCTATTCTAGCCTATCAGACTTATCAATATCTTAGGTCGGCACCACAGGGAAACAAAGTATTTAGCAGTTAAGGTCCATGTAATAACTTTCTCTATACGGCATCGACACTAATTAAAGAGCCTTTCCCCTTTAAATTAAGCACACACCCTAGACGGAGCCTTGATTTATCTACGTAGACATTCAGGAGCGTGGGAAAGCTTGGTGACAACCTTTATGGGAGCTTTTATGTTGACGCTATTAGTTTCTCTGTAGCTTTCCCAGAGATACAACTGATAAATGGCTGAACAGAGTTTTTTTTTACTCCAATTTTATGGCTTGTATTTACAAGGAAGGGCATTTCTTTTTAGGTTGTCAGAGAGGAAATGATTTATATCTCACATTAGCCAATTGACCCTGACTGTCAAGTCAGTTTGTAATATGCTACTGAAACCCCCATTGATTGTGAAAATGAAGGGTTGGGAGCTCTTTTGTTCCTTTTATTACTCCTCTGCTCTTAAAGGAAATCCAAGTGTGCAGTGTATGGATTCATAGAAAGTCTGACAGACCAGCTGTAAAATCATACACTGCTCACCCAGAACAACAAATCCAAGGATTGGGACGGCGTATTAGGAAGCAGCCAAAAGTGTAATGATAATAAAAATTAGTAATTTATTTCAAATCATGATTAAAATCGTTATAAGAGGCAAACAGCCGGAGGGTGCAGGGGACGTGCGGGAGGACAACGGGCCAAACTGCTATCTAGGTGAGCCGATAAACGCATTTTGTTTTTTCTATACTGCTCACTCAGTAAGCAGAGCCGATCAGAACCAAAGGAGTACAGCTCTCAGCAGATCACTTCTAGCCGTTCTTGGGGGTCTTTGCACCCAAGCCTCACTGACCTAAACTTTTGATATATTAGAGGTTTTTAAAAATGATAGTTATGCTTTAAAATTGCACTTAAAATATTTGTCCGGGATTAAAAAAAACATGGCCGCTTTCTTCTAAAAATAGCGCCTTATGGGCTTGTCCCCACGGCAAGGGCTATTGGTCAGTTTTTCTGACTGTTTGCGGATTTAGAAACAGTCTGAAAACCGACAATCAACGCTCCCCCATAGACTTTAATAGAAAATCAGTTCATCGGTCCTCACTGGTTTTGGCACCACCGGTGTAACGAAAAACTTAGAACATGTTCGTTCTTACGCCCCGTTTTCGGGCAGAACATGAACATGTGGGTGCAAAGAGGGACGGCTGAATCCGCAAATCGTGGACAAAAGCCGCCCCCCTACGTGCCAAAAAAAGGACAAAATACTGGTCAGAAAATCTGACCGGTATTTGGTTTTTGTCGTGGGAACGCACCCTACCTGTCCTGGGCTGGTTTTGGATTGCAACCTGACCTTACTTGGGTAACTGCACACAGGATGGATTTGCTGTGCATATTCCATGTGGATTTGCACATGGAAGATCCACGATGGATTACAGTATCAGCCATGTGAATGGGATTTTTCAAATCTCACACCCATTTGGCACCTATTTTCTACATGGAAATGGACCTGGGGGGTAGATTTTAACATCTTCAACATGTCTGTTGCCATCTCCCCTGTCCAGGGGTGGTTTACTATGTTCAACCGTATTGGGGTAAATACACCTGGAATGGATTTGCTGTGGGTCTTGTACACGGATTTGCACATGGAAAATCCATGTGGTGTGGATTTTTATATCCAAAGCATGTCTGGGTTTTGCTGCGGATTTTCCTTATTGGATTGAATGGGTTAACACCACAGCAAAATTTGCATGATCTGCAGTAGATTTTTACGTGCAGTTTCATGTCAGGGTTTCCGTCTTGTGTCCCGGATTTTAAATATAACATGGCCGCTGTTTTCTAAAAACAGTGCCACACCCATCCAGGAGGAGTTTAGTATCGCAGCTAAACTCTGTTAGGAGATGTTCACAGGGTGTGTTGACTCTGTTTGCATACGTTTTTAGATGCGCGTTTAGATCCGTGTTTCAGACCCTAAACGGACCCAAACACGCATCTAACAATGTGCAGTGTGATTTCCATAGCTTTCAATATAAGACGCGCATCGGCATTCAGACGAGTGATCAGCGATGCGGGTTTACTTGTGTCTTTCTGATGCGTCTTTCGGATCCGATCAGAGAGTGGTCATGTCAATTCTTGATCCGAAAGAAGCAGCAGACGCCTTATTTAAAGGGGTTGTCTCATCTCAAAGTGTTATAGTATGCAGGAATGAAGTAATGCTGCTTTGCTCTGTCACTTCCTGGTCAAGCTGTCTGTAATTAGCATATGAGCTCTGTGTATTCAGACTTCTCTATTTATTGGTCTAGATTAGCTAAATTACCTTCTCTGAGGTCCGGAGGATCTAATGTAAACAGTAGAGTAATTACTGTCTTTTGTCTGAAAGATCAGATAACACACAATCTCTCACTGCACCTGTGTGATGAGGTCACTCCCTGCTATCAGATAGAACAAACAGCAGGGGAGGAGTACACAGGTAGGTCACTTGGGAAACCAGAGAGCCCTCAGAAGGTGATAATATCACTTGTAGCTCCTTACCAAAAAAATGAACAAAGCAATATATTTGGAAAACATCTTCATTTAGTGTTCCCTACATATTGAAAGCTATTCTTTTTAGTGAGACAACCCGTTTAAAACTATAGTGTTCGTTTCTGCTGCACCTAAAACGCATCCAAACACGCAGCTGCATTTTGGATGCGCTTTGGATCCGATTGACGCGCTTTTGGATGCGATTTACAGATCCAAAATGCCGTGTGAACATACCCTTAAAATGAATGGAATTGCGCGGCAGTACCACACACAACCTATGGACACGTGAGGTGTTGTTTTTGAATGAAAGCAGCCATGTTTTTCTAATCCTGGACTAGTCCTTTCATCCCTGCCCTGCTGAGATCTACCACTAGACTACTATGTAGAAAATAAGTGATAACATTCCATGATCTGGATTACAATGTGAACAACAAAATGCTGATTATGGTCCATTTACAATGACTTTTGTTTGTGATGTGTCCTTTCTATATCTCGGGGTCCATTGAAACACTACTACCTATAAGCCCGGGATGGGCCATGCTGATGGCCACGCTCAGGCTTTTGTACTGATACTCAGAGTAAAGCTAGTGATGATTACAGGTCCCAGTGATGCAGAGCTTACAGCATGCAGGTTATATTTCACATCGAGAGCCCCCAAAACTAATTACTCCCCCACATCCCCATTAATCTGACTGTTGGGTGGTCTATGATAGCTAAGAACATCCTCAGAGCGAAGCAAAGAGTAGCTGGGAACGTCCACCATGTCTCATCGTGTAGACCAGGGGTGTCAAACTGCGGCCCTCCAGCTATTGGGAAACTACAACTCCCATCATGCATTTACATACTCTATAACAGTGGGCATGATGGGAGTTGTAGTTTCCCAACAGCTGGAGGGCCGCAGTTTGACACCCGTGGTGTAGACTCTCACATGTGTGTGACCTCCCCATAGTTACTATATTTGAGGCATGCTGGGACTGAGGGTAGTCTGTATGACTGTATACACTGCAGTATTCACCATTCTTTACCCTCGTCATGACGGCGGTATACAAAACGGTTTCCCTGCAACCATTCACATGCAGGGACCTGCAATAATACCTTAATTCAGGGAGATTTGCTTTCAGGGAACGACTACTTTAAATTTTAAGAAAAAAAAAACATGCCTAAGAAGAGAGAAGAGTTTCGCTGTGATGAATACAGGGGTATTTGTAGTTCAAATTTTTGATTTTTTTTTTTTTTTTATTATTCACATTTTTTCCTCTTTTAGCAAATAAAATTCTATTTATCCAGTTTTAAAGAGCTCTTAAGAAGCAGAAATGAAGGACTTTTCACCAGGTGCATTTCCCCAGGTTGTATTTGTCTGAGGACGACTATTTTCATATAAGAATGATGTATTCAATGAGAACTACAGTATATAGAGATTTCTATTTTTTAAATTTCATGTAACATTTTCCTGGAAAAAAAGCTGAATTTATATTAGATAAAAGTTTAGGATACTGCAGAGACCATTATTATACCCAGTCAAATTATCTAGGAGGGCAGCAGAACCTGTTGCCGATTCTTAACCGTGGGCCGTTGGACTTTAGGGGGGAAAAGGGGAAAAAACAAATGAAGGCCCCGAGGCAGAGAGCTGGGTGTAGTGATGAGTATTGGAATGTGAATACGTGATTTCTCCTGCTGTACAATGATTACTGTCTGTACTCCATCTTGTAGGCTTTAGACGATGATGACGCCTTGTTTTATGTAACCGAAACGCAGTATTTCTCAAGTATAAACCTGAATGCATTGAATGACACCATTCCAATCACTCGCAGTCGTGTGAAACTCTGTTTTGTAAATTTAAAGGCAGTCACCAGGGGGAACAGCATTTAATAAACTCTCTATGTTTGTATATTGTGCTGTATTATCTGTGTGATTTTTCCATTAACATATATTTGTGATCCTATATGTAGCCAGGAAGGTAAATGACCATTATAACTGGTGCCTCATAGATGGCATTGAAAGTTACTCGGTCCTGAAACAGCTGATTTCTAATCATGGTAGATAACACTGATCATCTATCTGCTGCTAACTGTGGTCCATAGGATGCACAATTATCATAAAACTGGTGATGATACTGTGTCCATGGAACGCTCCCAAAGAGATGAGGTGATGGAAGGATCACAATGAAACCAGGACAGTAGGTGAGAAAATACCTTTGCTAAGACTTTGTAAAAACTCTTGAGACTTTGGGGCAGATTTATCAATCCTAAAGGGGTTTTGCCACAAAGTAAAATTGATGTGGGAAACTTGCAAACTAAATAATAAACATTTTCACCATTCATCATTATTAAAAATTCTGCACCGTTTTTGTTTAGCTGCTCCTTTAGTGATCCATTGTTTACAGCTCATCTGCAGGGGATACGACCAGGGCTGTGAGCTCCTCAGTCCGGGTCAGACATCACCTCTCCCCTCAGGCAGCTACTGAGTGTTCAAACCCCAGGTGCTGTCACTCTACTCCCGTCCTTTGCACTAGTTAGTAATAGGTCAAACAGTGCAAATAAAAAAAGAAACCTCAATGAGGTCTGTGCATTGATAAAGAGAAAAAAAATCCACAGGTTTGGTTCCTGCGGGGATTTGAACCAAGGACCCTTGTGCTGTAAAGCAAAAATGTTACCTCTGAGCTACAGTGTAGGTACTTACAATTCTATACATAAACAGACCTTTCTTTGATTAGAGAGAGGAAAGGCCTGGTGATGTCATCCTGCTGGGTCACATGATATGCAATTCAAACAAATCACACACGCCCCCTTCTGAGCGCACAGAGCTGAAGAGCTGGATGTAGGAGGTATGAAATGAGATCATAGCAAAACCCCTCTAAGGCAAATTTAGACCAGATATGGTGGGGGGGGGGGCACATTTAGTCTGCCACCAATTGTGCCAGTTTTCCCACTGAAAAAGATGAGGTCTGTAACTGACATCATAGGTCGACCTCAACTCTGAAAGACAAAATGAGAAAACAAATCCAGAGAATAACATTGTCTGATTTGGAAAGAATTTATCTTCATATTATGGTGGAAAATAAGTATTTGGTCACCTACAAACGAGCAAGATTTCTGGCTCTCACAGACCTGTAACTTCTTCTGTAAGAGGCTCCTCTGTCCTCCACTCATTACCTGTAGTAATGGCTCCTGTTTGAACTTATCAGTATAAAAGACACCTGTCCACAACCTCAAACAGTCACACTCCAAACTCCACTATGGTGAAGACCAAAGAGCTGTCGAAGGACACCAGAAACAAAACTGTAGCCCTGCCCCAGGCTGGGAAGACTGAACCCGCAATAGGCAAGCAGCTTGGTGTGAAGAAATCAACTGTGGGAGCAATAATTAGAAAATGGAAGACATACAAGACCCCTGATAATCTCCCTCCATCTGGGGCTCCACACAAGATCTCACCCTGTGGGGTCAAAGTAATCACAAGAACAGTGAGCAAAGATCCCAGAACCGCACGGGGGACCTAGTAAATGACCTGCAGAGGGCTGGGACCAATGTAACAAAGGCTACCATCAGTAACACACTGCACCGCCAGGGACTCGGATCCTGCAGTGCCAGACGTGTCCCCCAGTACATGTCCAGGCCCATCTGATGTTTGCTAGAGAGCATTTGGATGATCCAGAAGAGTACTAGGAGAATGACCAAGACGACTGATCCGTGTAGTTGGAAAAAAATGAACAGGACCATGTTTCGTGAGATTTTGAGTGTAATTTGATGCAATGTATGGCGTATGCTCTGAGCACTGACAGGCTGAGCTCTCACCCCTTTACCCTCTGCAGCAATGCTGCAGCACTTATATGTCTATATTGAAAAGACAATCTCTGGATATGACGCTGAGCTCGTGCACTCAACTGCTTTGGTCGACCATGGCGAGGCCTGTTCTGAGTGGAACCTGTCTTGTTATAACGCTGTATGGTCTTGGCCCTCGTGTCAGGGTGTTGGCATCTTCTTATAGCATAGATTATCTTTATGTAGAGCAACAACTCTTTTTTTCAGATCCTCAGATGGTTCTTTGCCATGAGGGGCCATGTTAAACTTCCAGTGACCAGTATAAGTGTGAGAGCGATAACACTTAATTTAACACACCTGAGTCCTTGTAAAACTGAGTCACATGACATCGTGGATGCAAATTGGGCCTCACTTTGGCTGCTTTCACACAGCGCAGTTTTGGTGCAGTTTTAACTGCACTATAGTTAAGCTGCCTTTATTGATTTTTGCACTTATCTAAACTGTTTGGAAAGTGAGTGATCAATTAGTGAGTGTATAATCCACAAGACTTCAAACAGTCTTTGATTACTTACTTGAAACATCTATCTGAACAATTTAGACAACTGAAAGAAGCTTGCTGGTAATAAAGGCAGTTTAATTGGAGTGCAGTCCAAACTGCACCAAAACTGCGCTGTGTGAAAGCAGCCTTTGAGTATTCACAAATGTGTACTGTTTCCAGCAGTTTAGACATTGATTGTGTTGAGTTTCATTGAGGGCACACCAAATTTACACTGTCATACAAACTGTACACTGAAGATATGACACCTTGACACAATGTATTCAGTGTTGTCCCACGAAAAGATATAATACAATATTTACAAAAATGTGAGGAGTGTATCCACTTTTGTGAGAAACTGTGTATATATGTATGTATGTGTGTGTGTGTTTATATATATATATATATACACATACATACTGCTTAATTTGCCAAAAGCGCACCTCTGGCTCCTGATGACGCCAGTTCTCTGGTGAAACATGTAGGGGAGGTTTGGTATCTCATTTTAATCAGCAGCCAGATCCCTCCTAATAGACTGCTTTCCTAGCCATTGCAGAAATACAGCATGTGGTTCTTGTAGGCAGTAGTTGCGACTTATTTCTAACAATTAGACATGTCTTAAATGGAGTTCCTTCTTTATTTTATTTCCCGTCTGAAGCCCGCGTTACTGCCAGTCATTAGTGATAATATATTGAGGGCTTTAATGTATCACCCAATTTCTATCAATTGGAGATAGATTGTTTGAGAGGCTTGAATTACCATTTCTATACCTAGGAACTAGTCCAAGGAGGTTGCTCTGTGATTTTAGTAAGGGAGTTCATTAACCCCGAATTTCTATGAGCCCGAGATATATAGATACACACTGTTGTAGATGAGAGATATCATTGTTGAATCTCTAGACATTGGCTTTAGGATTTAATCTTGGTGCGGATCTGGTGATGCAATTTTAATAGCACTTTATTTTGCTGATTATAGTTATAGTAATAAAAGTTAAGTATTAATACTTAATAAATTAAGTAGTACTGTTATATAGTCACTCAGATCCTTCTTTTCTAATTCCCGTTTGTGTTGCAAGTTTTGTACATATATACGTATGTTGTATTTATATATTGTGTGCGAGTATATATAATTAGATCAAACACAGCAGAGAGCAGGTTAGCGTCCCGGCAATGCCCACCTCCAATAGTGATTGTGGATCAGCGCTCCCCTGCGATAAACTATTCAACTTTGATTCAGTGGTGCTTAGTGAAACCAGATAGTCTTTTTTTTTTTTTTTTTTTTCAAAAATTCAAATTTTTTTTTATTAATGAACAAATCAAAGAATCAGGTATTCAAATATTTGTAGAACACAAAATAAAGAAATAAATGGTCAATAAATGTATACAATCACAGAGCCACAGTAGTATAAAGGCAGCAAAGATGCTGTTAAAGTAACAACGATGAAATATAGGTACATATAAAAAACAAAACCTACCGATAGGGGCATGCGTTGTACAGTAGCTGTAACAATAAAGATGAGGTGCCCCTCCTAACATGAAATGCAATATAAGACCAATACAATGAAAGAGAAATTGTAAGTGCCCTTTCAGTTAGGACGCATAGAACGGTCATAAATCAATGTTGCGTGACTAAATGGCAAACTAGCGACGACATAAGGACAAACGAGTTATACTCTCACACGACACATCCGTACGACACATAAAACAAGACAGAGCCTACAAAACAAACAAAAAAAAAAGGGGGGGGAGGTGTGAAGGAGGGGGAAAAGAAAAGCGCTCTCCTCTAAGAGCAGGTATTTTAAGAAGTAATGGAGAGAAATAGTGGGGAGTTCTGGAAGACTGACCAATGACACCAGGTCCTGCTGAATTTGTCTAGTTGTTCAGGGGTTCGGGAAATTAACTCCTCCATTCGCCTTACAAACCCAATTTCCGCGAACCATTCATTAAGGAAGGTGGGACATTAGATTTCCACTTACGCGGGATCACAGTTTTGGCGGCCTGGAGCAGATACTTAAGAAGAGATTTTTTAAACTTATCAACAGACATTGGAAACATGAAGAGCAGCAGTGCCTCCGGAGTATTCGGGATCGAGACCCCAGTAATTTCCTCAATTCCTTCCAGGACCGAAATCCAGAAGCCGCGTAGCACAGAGCAACCCCACCAAACATGGGACATAGTCCCCTTATCCTTTCCACATCTCCAGAACACATCTGAGGTAGAGGGGAAGATTTTAAGCAGCGCAGAGGGAACCCTGTACCAGCGAGAGAGGATTTTGTAGCAGGTCTCCTGGTGCTTGGACGCCATCAACACTTTATGGGTCATCTGGAAACAATGCTCCCAGTGAGCGGAAGTGAAGGAAGGGCCTAACTCCTCTTCCCACCTAAGGCAGAAAGAGGGGGGAGAGCTCGCCCTCCCAGAAAGCAATAATTTATACAGAAATGACAAAGAGTGCCTCGTGCTTACGGACAAAATCACAGCCGACTCAAAAGCCGTAAGTGGCCTAATCAAGTGAAACCTGGACTTGATCCTGTGAAAGAAATGAGAGAGCTGAGCATACTGAAAAGAAGCAGTGGCAGGAACTGGTTTCCCTCCAAAAATATCGCCAAGTGGTCTCAATTTCCCTTCAGAGGCCACCTGGCAGAGGCACAGGGGAACCCTTTTCGTCCCACCCAAGAAAATATTTGGCAAGACACCCGGAGGGAAATCAGGGTCATCAGTAAGAGGTACACAGGGGCCCTCCCGGTCTATAAGAGTGTGGGAGTTTCTGTAAGAGTATAAGGTGGAAAAGGTTTGTTTCACGCAGAAAGAGGAGGACATGTTGTCGCCCAATGCAGGAGTCGAGGTCCAGGAGAGAACCGCCACCGCAGAAGAACTAAGGTCCTCTGCCAAAGTGACCCACAGTTCAGATAAAGTCTTTTTAACAATAGTGGACGTGAAGAGAAGTATACACGGCACTCACCACATCAATGAGTAAAATCTTCATTTATTTCGGCAACTTTAAAGAATATCCATTGTATTGTCCCTCCATGGAATAAGTTTTTACTCATTGATGTGGTGAGTGCCGTGTATACTTCTCTTCAGGTCTGCTATATATAATTAAATAGTGTGTATGTATATATACACTGTATATAATATATAATTTGTATTTAATGTATGTGTATGTATATAGTACACATTATGTAATGTGTGTGTATATATATATGTATAGTACATATCTATATATAGTGTATTGTATGTATATATATATGTGTGTGTATAGTTATGTATATATATATGTGTGTGTATGTATATGTGTGTGTGTATTATATTATTGTGTATGATATATAATTGTGTAATGTATATATATGTGTGTGTTGTTATATATGTGTGTGTTTTATTATTACTATATATATATTATAATATATATATATATTATATGTATGTGTGTGTGTGTGTGTATATTTTATATATATATATTTTAAAATATATATATATATATATATATATATAATAGTGTGTGTGTGTGTGTGTATATAAATATTCTATATATGTGTGTATACATATAAAGGGTTGTGGCTTAGGCTGTCTTAATTGGCTGAGTGGAAGCTGCACCTGTCTGGGCTTCTCTATCAGCAAACTAAGCCTTGCTCTTCAAGCTCCACCTCCTAAGGAGAATTTTTAGGGGGGATTTGAACCCCAGATGGCTGTATTCCAGAAATCCTACCCCAGGATTGGTTGCTGTGGGTAAGCAGGTTGTTATATTACACTTAGTTCCATTTAGTGTAAATGTGCGTCTCACACTCTGTCTATAAATCCTCACACACGTCACAGGTATAAATCACTGGCAATGAGTCGGGGCCCAGGGAGACGCTTGAAAAATATCTGCTCAATTATGTATCATTGTCATGAAACAGCTGAAAACACAGCGTCCTGATCGGAGGGCAAAGTGGGACTGAAAATGTGAGGGGCGATCAGCTGCCAAACGGAGCGTTTGAAGGTTTCCTAATCAGATTTGCAGCCCTGGTGCTTTTAGACAGGAAAGTGGAGGAGAAACCGTTGCTGCTGTGCGCCTCACGACTGTGGCGAATTCTCTTGTGCTGTACAGTGCACATTAGTTGGGAATTAGAGAAGACACAATGGCAGAAATTTATTCAGGGGGCTTTCAGCGTTTTTTGTGCATGTTTGGATGTGTTTTTTGTGCAGAAATGTACAGCATTAATTACAGTGCCTTTCTGCACCAAAAAAACTCAGTGTGAACGCACCCTGAGACTGGGGTTAAACACCTGTTGTAATGAAAAGTGCGGCGTAAGGCCGGGTTCACACGCTGCATTTATGTTGCAGTTCACTCGCATCTTTGAATCCTCAACTTTACAGCGATTTTTGTCTTCACTTCTGTTTTATCCTCCTCACCTTCCAAGGGCCAGAACTTTTTTTTAATTTTTCCATCCACATATACAGATGGTCAGTTATTTTGTGGGACAAGGTGTACTTTTTAATGGTACCATTGACTGTACTGCATAAAGTACTGAAAAATTTAAAGAAAATGGTTTGTGGCCCATAAAAAAGAAAGGGTAAGTGCAGCAGGTTTGTGGGGGGTTTCATTGTTAGAGAATTTACCATTTGGTATAAATGTTGTGCTATGTGTATTCTGCAGGTTAGTACAATTCCATTATGTTTTACATCCATTTTTTTTCCCTCTGATTTCCACTGTAATCATGGTTGATATATTCACCCCAGTTCCAGGGGGACACAATCTCCAGTACTAGCTGCAGCGCTGCTCTAGTTGTGGAAAGACTTAGCAGCTCAGGCAGTTACCAAGCCCTTGGAATCACGTGCCCGCTGGGGAGCAAGAGACCTAGAGGCTTCCACCAAATGTGTGTATAGACGATGCTCATTGAGTGCAGCATATTAAGTGATCGGGAAGGCAAGAACAGTAACAATCCATCCCTGCCTCCTTCCGGGAGAGCCCAGAGAATGCTAGCAGCCTATGTCCCCAGGGGGCTGACAAATAGTTCCCGC